>JAHNEJ010000219.1:0-49102 GCA_022559845.1 Amorphophallus konjac | reverse complement strand
TGATAAAGATGTCATTAGCTTATTTTTGAAAGCATTTTTATTGACATTGTTGTAGCCTAACCCTTCCCTTTGAGTATTGACCTTAACTCCTAACAACCTGTCCAGATTTTCTTGTCCACTTACAAACTTTGACAGAGAGTTCTTTAAGTCTTGGATTTCATTTTCTAAAGAGGTGATTTGTAACTCATAACTGGCAATCTCTTGCTCACTGTAATTCATAGCTTCATTCAAAACTTTGTTAGCAGTTTTATATTTCTCAATTGCATTTTCCAGATTGCTCAGTTTATCAGAATCTTTAATGCAAACAGTTTTTCCTCTTTCTAAGGCCAAAAGTTTCTCAGACATAGTGGAGTTCAGCATTTTCAATTTCTCATTTTCTTCCTTAAGTTTGTCATTCTGAACCAATTCATTTATTAGAGTCTGATCATCTGAGTTAACTCCAAGTTTTCTTTCAGCCTCAAATTCCTTTAATTCTTTTTGCTATTTTTCAAGATCTTTCTGTAATTCTATGTTTACAGACTTTATGGCATTAAGTTTTTCAATCAGTAATTTGTTCTCCTGTTTGAGTTTCTCTGATTTTTCTTCATCTTCTTTGGAGAGTTTTCTGAGAGAGTCATCTTCAGATTTTAGCTTGTTTAGTTCAGAGTAAGCACATTCAAGTTCCTTCTTCAGTTTTACATTCTGATTTTTATACATATGATTATCAGACAGACATGCATCATGAAATTGCTTCGTACTTGAACAGTTTTCACATGGAGAGCTAGAACTATCTATCACAGTACCCTTCTTCAACTTTTTATACTGTTTTCTTAAGCTCTCATGTGACTCTAACAATTCAGCATATGCATTTTCCCAATCATCAAGAGAAAAATTTTCGAAGAGATTTACCTCATCATCATCATCTTCTTTTTGGCTGCTGCTTTGATTGCTTCTGTCAGCCATCATGCAGCTATCCTCATTCCTCTTCTGAGTTCACTTCAGCATGTCCAGAATGTCTTTAGTAGAACTGCAATCAAAGAAGCATGAGTGAAAGGCTCTATCAGTAGCTGCCTTCATTAGATTTATAGCTATCTGATTCTCTTCATGCATAGATTTGTGACTGTTAGTCCATTTGGACTTTTTCTTTGGCAGTTCATGAGGACCATGTGAAATTACTTTCCACAGGTCTGGATTCACAGATTTGACATAATTCTTCAGACTAGTGAACCATGCATTAAAATGCGTACCACTGAAAATCGGTGGATGAGCCATGAGAACACAACAGATTAATACAACAGGAATATTGATGCACTAAAAACAAATTAGCACCTAAGACTGCAAGATCGAATCTGCAGGTCGTTGGACCTTGTATACAGACACCGCTCTGATACCAACTGTTAGGGTGCTAGGCCCGGATACAGAGGGGGGTGAATGTATCCTGCTACTAATAGTGCCCAATTTAAAAACTCAGATGCTAGGCAAGTTCCGGAATTAAGCTAATTCGATTAAACAAAATAACAAGCAGATGGAGCGTGCCTATTGAAGCATCTAGCAGAAGCAAATCAAACAATCAAACCACTGCTCAATAGATTTTTAGGTGGTTCGGTCCTTCAGACCTACATCCACCCCTCACTCCCAACCGGAGTGAGGCTTCACTAGCCAATGCTAGACAAGCAGACTCAGTCTGCAACAGACGCTGACACACAGCTTGACCAGGGGAACAGCCTCCCCTCTTCCTCCCAACCGGAGGGACACCCAAGTGACTCCCAGCCACTTGAAAACCAGAGGTCGCAGACCTCTCTTCCTCCAGACCAGGAGGGACCCCTGGACTTGCAACCCGCAAGCCTAGAACCGGAGGACGAGCCTCCCTTCCTCTAACCAGAGGGAACCCACAAGTGACAACCTGTCATTTG
This sequence comes from Amorphophallus konjac, assembly GCA_022559845.1. Taxonomy (NCBI): domain Eukaryota; kingdom Viridiplantae; phylum Streptophyta; class Magnoliopsida; order Alismatales; family Araceae; genus Amorphophallus; species Amorphophallus konjac. The sequence goes on along the minus strand of JAHNEJ010000219.1, from coordinate 47,210 downwards.
CAACCCGGAGATCAGATCTCCCTTCCTTCAATCCCGGAGGGAAACACCTAGCAGCACCCAGCTGCTGGCAGACCAGAGGCCTAGCCTCTCTTCCTCCTCAGCCGGAGGGAAACCACTCGCGGCACCCTGCTGCGATCAAACCGGAGATCCCACGATCTCCCTTCTCCTGATCACCAGGAGGAACCCGACCTCAGACCAGAGGATCGGAAGAACAAGAATAACCAAATGAAAAAAGAAAAAAAAATAAGACAGGAAAAGTACACAGCGATCAGAAGGCTGTAAAGAAGGATAACACAGATGTGGCTCGCTTGGAGCTGACTGGCCTGGATTTGATCCATGGTCCAGTAGACAGATCTTCAGGTAAGCTTTTTCTCCACGAACTCTCTCTCTCTCTCTCTATCTCTCTTTCTTTCTCTTCTGCTCTCCTTTTCTCTCACGTTCTTCTCTCTTTCTTCTCACTTCTCACGAGCACTATCTCTCTCTTTTCTTTCTTCTGCTCTCCCTCTCTTTCTTCTTCTTCTCTTTTTCTTCTTTTTCTGGATCGAATGGCTTTCTGTTCTTCAGGCTTCTTCTTCTTCGATCACCCTTCATCTGTTGGATGAAGGCTTCCTTTTATAAGCAGCAGCCAGCAGGAGGGCAGCACTGGGCGCGTGTGGCTTCCTCATTTCCCGCCCAGAACTTGTGGCCACGTGTCAGTCTCTCAGCCAGCTTCAGCACACGTGTCACAATCCTGTCTGCCCTTCCAGCCTCGGATCACGTGCCTCCCAGTCACTGAGGAATATTCTTCCTCGGACCACCTTCTTCTTTTTGTTTTTCTTCTTCTCCTGCAAAGAATTAAAACGATTAAAACTCAGGGTCACAAAAACTAAAACTGCACGAGGTGTGTAGGAACAACAATAGGTGCACTATACTGAGAACGACACGAGGTACGGAGAAGGAACCTTGGACGAAGATAGAAAGAAGCAACACGAAGACACAAAAAGCAACATGAAGACACAAAAACAACACGAATACAAAATCGCTCGAACTTACAAACGACTTGAAGACGAGGACGACACGGACTAAAATCAACTCGAAGACGAAAACAGAAACCGACATGAAGTGTGGTCACAAAGCAAAAAGGACACGGGGTCTAGGAAAAATAACACGAAGACAAAAAAATAGGAACAGCTACAACGACACGTGATAAAGCAGTGAAAGCCAGAAAAACGACTCGAGTAACTACAGTAAATGACACGAAAACACAAGAGCAAAAATAAAACGGATGACTCGAGATGAGCAACTAAATACTGAAGAAACGACACGAGGTTCACATGAAAATGACTCGAAGTTCATCAGAACAATTCGAGCTGCTTCAGTAAACAACACGAAGACAATCAACAAACATAGTTGGAACAACACGACGTACAAAAGGACAACACGAAGTGTAGTAAACACAAACAACACGAAGTATGAAAGGAATAGTACGGACATACAAGGTACTACCTCATAGCAGTTTTCCTATTAATCATGGAAATTTCAAATGCATAACATTACGCAAGATATCTGATTAAAATGAGAATACTTAACATAGTGATGCTCATCATCAAAACACTAGGGAAGTCACAAACATGAAAGTTGTGAACAACAAGGCATGTTGTACAGACTTCAAACAATATGCATCAGACAACTGTGTATGGACTTGAAGACCCTTAGCCAATATATAGACTTCAGGTGGAGACCAATGTGTAGACTTCTCGTGAAACCCCAATATGCAGACTTGACGCTGTACAGACTTTCCAAAGAAATCGTAACGCTGTACAGACTTGAACTGAAGACCAATGTATGGACTTCAAAACAGATGCTAAGGCCAAGAGGAGTGTATAGACTTTCACGATGTATGGACTTGGTCTCAAGAAATGTAAGCGATGTACACACTTAGCCAATGTGTAGACTTTACCTTAGACGCTAAATGAGACGCTAAAGTCTGTATAGACTTGAAGAACCTGAAACAAAGTGCATACTCACAGCGTTGACGCTGCAGACTTGAGAATGCTCACAGCGTTGACGCTGCAAGACACACTCATGCAATCACCACAAACTGAATCAGATATAACACACTCAAGCATTCAAATCAACATGCCATCATCATAAAGAAAACATAATATCATAATGCACTCACTGTGTTGCAATCATCAAAACACATAGCACATGCTTATGCCTAAGGGGCACAACATTTTAGACTTTTTACACACACTTGATGGAATATTCTACGGAATATTCTTTTCTGTGGATGGCAACAAACTACAAGGATTCATTTGTAAAATGTTGAAGATTATAGAGACCATTAAGATAATAGTCAGATTTGAGGGACTAATCGGTAATTCGATAAGTTTATAGGGACTAATATGTAAAAATCCCTATTTTTAATAGCCTTCTTTTTATCAATATAGTGCCAAAGAGATACCCCTGGTAGAGGCGAGAAAATGTTATCCCGAATCTCATACCACACTTTTAATATTTGTTTATTGGGAGAAGATTCTCCGGCCACTCGTGGAAGCCTGCAAACACCAGAGAAACGACGTCAGAAGGAGCCCTGGGCGTTACCCCAGGGGACAGTCCTCCGATGCTTAAGTCAGAACCTTGGAGGATGGGGATTAAGGAGAGACGGAGGAGAGAGAGAGAGAGAGTCGAAAGGCGATTGAGCAAGTCTGGAGTGGTGGTTGGACTTCCGAAGGAGTGCTCGCCGTGTCCGGTAAGCACTCGGAGAGTGCTCGCTGGGCGGTAAGGGTGCTCAGAATATGAATGTGATGTGAGGTGATAGGCAGATCTAGAGGGGAGGGGTGAATAGATTAGCCCCTTTTTGCCCTTCTTTACGGAAATAAAAACTAGATACAAAACTAAGACTAGTAAGGCAAGAGATAAATGATAGCTAACAGGCTAGATGCACGGATGATGATCAGAAACATTCCTACCAAGCATCTAGCGTCAGTACCCAATGGAAGATAAACCATAAAACACAAGTTTTAAGGTGGTTCGGTCTCTATCCAGAGACCTACGTCCACCCCTTACACAACTCAGTGAGGCTTCACTAGTGCTAATGCACTACCGTTGATTCACAGCTTCCAACAGAGAGATACACTCTCTCAACTCCGCTGCCAAATAGTTTGAGAGTACACAACCCTGAAACCCACAGACCGGTGAACACACCGTTTGTCTTCCTACTCACAGGTAGGGAACCTAGTAAGAGTATTTATTTTCAAAGAAAAATAAAGTTGTAAAAAGAACAACCAGACAGAGTATGACAAAGAAACTCTATAGGAGAAAAGAACTCCTGTCTGGAGAGGAATGGACGAAGCCTGGCTTCTCTACGTCTTTCTCATGGGTCTTCACCGCGACCGCAAGGGGAACGGTGGATAAGCTCCTCAGCTTTCAGTCCCACTAGATGAAGCTATAGATAGATGTTGTCCCCCTTGCTTTGAGAGCTCCTGAGGTGGAAGAAGAAGATCTGGTTCGTTGCCCTTGCTTCAGCAACACCAGGAAGGAGAGATCTCTCTTGGCTTGTCTTCCGGTTGCTCTTCACCTCTTCTTTTTCTCTATCTTTAGCTCCTCTTATAACTGGAGCTCCTTCTCTTGCTATATCAGTGGCTCATGGCATCTCTTACGTTGTCCACTGCAGACGCCACACCCAGAATGTCACATCCCCATTATTTGATTAGCTTCCTTAGCATAGTTGACCTTTCCCTGCTGGCATGCTAGTACATGGGTAGGTAGGGAACCAAAACTGTAATGGTACCAGCAACTCAGAGGATGTCTCTGCCAGACAATAAACTCTCCTGACAAAGTGAGCTTCCTGACGGCTTTTCAAGTGCGAGCGGATCCTCCAAGACTGGTTGTTGATCTTGGAAAGCGGACGCTTCCGGTTTCAGATCCATTCTGGGCGATCATGAACGTGTCGACACTTTACACACAGGGTGTCGACACATCCCATTACGATCTTGAAGAACCATGGCTTCCAAGCAAAACAGGTCGACACTTCGACGGACAAGTGTCGACACACGCGCCATACTCGCGTGCGGATCGTGCCGCCGTGCCGAGACTTCACTAGGCGGAGTTGGGACATATGCACTAATCAGAGATGAAGCCCATTGCGCTGGAGCCAAGGTGTCGACACTTTTTCCACAGGGTGTCGACACTTGGTGTAAACCAGAAGCTAGCCAGAGACGGTTGAACCACACTTTTCTTCTACGCGTGTAGACACATTGTTGGAAGTGTCGACACCTTGCTCACTCCAGAGCTCAACTCGAACTGGTTCTAATTTGGTTTCATCATGAAGTGTCGACATGTCCAGATGACAGGTCGACACTTGAGTGTCCTTCACTTGAGCTGTCCAAAACATTACTTAAGCAAAATCATTAATCACACCACAACATTCAATAATGAACTGTCGTTTGTTATCATCAAAATGAGGGGACACAACATTCTCCCCATTTTTGATGATGACAAACATGGTTCATTATTTATAAGCAATCATAAGCATTTCCAAAGTAAACTTTTCATTCCCAAAAAAAGGTTTCATACAAGGTCATGAATTAGGCAAAATGTTTTCCATTTGAAGAGGGGCGATCTCGCGCTGCTCCTGAGCGGGGAGGAAGATGACCACGTACCCTTGAAGTAAGAACTACAAGAAGGGAAACAAGTCAGAGGTGTCTAGGGATAGATCCCCGGGGAAGACCCTCCGATGCTTAAGTCAGCACAGGTAGTAGAGCACTGGTGCGAAGAGAAGAGTTGGGAGGAAAATGGGAGCGCGAGATCCCTCTCCACCGAAAGGTGAAGTGGTTCCTGCTCAGGGTTGCTGGCTCTTGCCTTGCTTAGGCTTACCTTCTGGTAGTAGGGCATGTCCTGTTTAAATAATGGCCTGTTGTGCAAATTGATCCCTGTAAGCGGAGGAGTTCCAGCGGGGGTTACGTCCTTCATGCGGGCTCCTTACGGCGCACGGACTCTTAGTTTCCCCTGTCCCATTGAGCTTCCTGCCATTAAGGGATTCGCAACGGCCATATCAATAAGCTTCCATCAGCGAGCCCGAGCGAACGGCACTTGTTCAGAAGTGGCCTCCCGAGCGGTAAGTGCTGGGTCGGACAAAGAATAGGGGGCTCCGGGGGAGCTTCCCGATCGACTGATGCTCGGACTTCCCAACCCGAAGGCCGCCTAGGAAGTGCTTGTTCCGAGTGAGTTTTTGGGCTTTACAGTAAGTGGGCCCGGGGGCTGCCACTTTGAGGAGTTGGGCCTCGTTCGGTCAGGGTTGGACCTCGTTCGGCCTCTCCGTACGGGCGGTGAGATTTCCCCTCTCCACTTGTCCCTCTTCTACTCCCGAGCCAAGATTAGGCTCGGACTAGTAGCATTTGGGCTGGACTGTTTGTGGCACTGGTTGGGTAAAGATATCTCTCTGGTAGGGGCCACATGACGCGGCTCACCTTGAAAATATGCCCGTTATTCTTGCTATTTTATCACTGCGGGCGTTCTCCCCCTTTTATTCATGCTATTTTATCACTGCGGGATTGATACTACACTTCATGATCTAATGGGTTTTTCTCTTGTGATTTTGCTTTGTTTTGTAGGAGAGCATGATTGAACGTGAGGCCCTCTTCCTCTAGCCGGCTGGAGGACGAGGAGGTTTGAATCCACATCATTCCCCGCACCCGTTCCTTAAGCGCGATCATCTCCTTTTTTCCAAGGTACACAACGCACTTAGTTTCACCGGCCTTTCATATTCTTTTGGCGTTGTTAATCCTTGGTGGCGATCACGGTATGTCTTTCTCATCCTTTCATCCCCCTTTTCTTTGTTCATATTGCTGCATGTTCATGCATACATTTTAGTTTAAGGGGGCGAGGTAGAACTAATAAACAATCTACACCGCTATGGCGGCCCGACCCCGAAAATGGTGAAAACCGTGAAAAACTCCATTCCACGCCCCGTTCACGCCCACGTGAAGGGGAAAACAGAGGGGAAACTAGTCCCCAACCTCTCTAGCACCGAGAGGACCCATTTGAACCCCAAAAACGTGTTTAAAATGCTAGATCTGGCTCACTCCCCAAAAATATGCATTTTCCCCAAAATGCTCAAATAAGTCTGCTCGGCTCACTACGGCCTACCAAAATCGCGGGAATGGGAGTACACGAGCTGGAGATCCATCTCCTTACCTCCACCGAAGATTTGACGTGCCGTGGACGCCGATCGGTCAAGAAAACGCCGTTGGAACTTCGCTGGGACACGAACTCGCGGCTGAGCTTCCACGCGCATCCACCGCCTCGATCCTTGCCCATCCTCGCTCGCATCGTCCCCGCCTCGCCCACGCCTCGCTCCGTCGGCCGCCGGAGAAGAGAGGGGAGAGGAGAGAGTGTGAGAGAGGTGAGAGGGAGAGAGTGAGAGGAATGAGAGATGGGGAGAGAGAAAAGGTGAGGGGGTTATTTATAGGAAAATCTGGAAATTTTGGAAAATACCAAAAATAGGGAAAAATACTCCCCGCGATCCTCAGAAAACGTACAACGTCGTGGTAACATCTCGGAGTCGGAGAACGCAACGGTTCACCCTACACGGGATTCCGAAGGTCCGATAGACAAAAACACGTGTAAACCGCTAAACTCAATCTGGGACCCATGAAAGCGATCCGTAACCCACGGATCCTGATCCGATAAATATTTGAAAAACTCGGGACATTACAGCACGTCTCGGGGTGCGGTTCTGAACGTGATCGATAAAGAAATACGCCCTTCAAGGAGGACAGTTGAGCCAGAAAAGCCATACAAAGGTGTGTGCAGTGGCGTTATTCGTGACAAATCCACTCCCATAACTATGAGGCAATCGTAAGAAATCATGTCGGGTCCGCTTCCATTGTCAACTAGAATCTGTCACATGGTACATTGGTTGATGGTCGCCGAGACCACCAGAGCATCAGAGTGAGGGGCGGTTACACCTTTAAGGTCTTCGTCTAAAAAGACGATTAGATCTGTAAGATGCTCCCGGGTGGCAGCTCTACGGTGGTTACCGTCGCCCTGCTCCACGGCGTTGATCGCTGATGCGTACCAGCGGCGTCGTCTGGAGCTGTCTCCGCCCGAAGCTGGCGCTCGAGAGATCAACACGATTTCCTTTTCGTTGGGTCGGTTGTCGATGGGCGGAGGGGTCCGCTCGCACTGTCGCTTTTCTGTGACCTTGACAACGAATTTATCGAGGAGTCCTCGCCGGATGAGTTCCTCGATAGCATCATTGAGTTGGATGCAATCAGTTGTGCCGTGTCCATGGCCGCAGTGGAAGCAGCAGTATTTCCTCTTGCTCCTATTCCGTGGGTCGGACTTCATCTTGGGAGGCCATTGGCGGAAGGGTTCCTTACGGATTTCCATGAGGATCTACTCGGGCGGGGCCATTAAGGGCGTGTAGCGCTGGTACTGGCCTTTCTCTCTGGTCTCGGAGCGGTCGCGACGCTCCCTGTCTCACCACTCCCGTTTGTTCTGCCCCTCCCGAGGTGAGTCGGCAGATCTTTCTCGGTCGGGTTGCCCACTCCCGGCCGTGCGACCAAGGGCCGCTGTGTTCTCTTCGCAACTGGCATGCTTCTGGGCTAGGGCGAGGAGGTCCATCAAGGTTGCTGGGGCTTCTACTCCGAGCGATCGTCGGAGGATGGAGTCCCGGGTTCCCTGCGTCAAGGCAGTGGTGGCGATGCTGACATCTAGGTGGGGGATATAGAGCGCTTCTGCCTCGAAGTGCGACACGTAGTCCTAGAGGGTCTCCTCCCACCCCTGCCTGATGGCGGCAGACTCACTGTGGATTTCGCTTCCTTCCGGCAACCCATGAAGTTTTCTTTACACAACTTCTTCAGCTGTTGGAAGGAAGTGATGGTCCCAGCCGGCAGGGACTCGAACCATACCCGGGCGTTCTCTCGGAGAGTAGTGACGAAGGCCAAGCACTTTACATCGTCTGAGATCCGGTGGAACACTAGGTTAGACTCGAAGTTGTGCATGTGGTCAGCTGGATTGGTGGTGCCATCGTAGGGGGTGAAAGACGACATCTGGAATTTTAGCAGGATGGGGGCCTCTATGATTTCCTTGGAAAAGGGAGCGTGGAAGTCTGTGTCGTCGTCGATGAGGCCACGGGTCCTCGCGACGTGTAGGACATCGTCCACGTACCGGACTTTGCCCTCCATCTCGCGCCCCACTTCTTCATAGCAACGTAGTTGCTGGGCCATCTCTGGATTGGAGTGGAGCGGGCTGTGTGACCTTAGTGCAGGTGAGCTGCGCAGACGTCGAGTCTGCGCAGCGGAGGCATGGGAGGTCCCACGCACTCGACGAGAGTCTGCTATAGTAGGAGTCCCCCCGTTCAGGGGTTGCTCCGTCGGGGCGCACTCCTGCCTTACTGGCCTATTGAGGAGGCCTTGGGAGAGATCCGCCAATGCCTGAAGTTGTCGGCGCATCTCCGCCAGTTCATCGACGGTGACCTCCCGACGCGGTCGTATAGAAGAAGACGCTTCCTGCGATCCCTAGTGAGAACTAGGGCCCTGATGGGACCCTCGGCCGCGGTTGCTGGTGTTGCGATGGCTCTCACGGGGTGTCATGACTTTTTGATCAGATTCCCACAGACGACGCCAAAAAGTGTAGAGGCGAGAAAATGGTCTCCCGAACCCCATATCACACTTTTAATATTTATTTGTTGGGGGAAGATCGTCCAACCACCCATCAAAGCCTGCAAACACTAGGGAAACGATGTCAGAAGGAGTCCTAGGTGTTACCCTAGGGGACAACCCTCCGATGCTTAAGTCAGAACCTTGGAGGATGGAGATTAAGGAGAGACGGAGGAGAGAGAGAGAGAGAGCCGAAAGATGATTGAGCAAGCCTAGAGTGGTGGTCGGACTTCCAAAGGAGTGCTCGCCATGTCCAGTAAGCACTCGGAGAGTGCTCGCTGGGTGATAAGGGTGCTTGGAAGATGACTGGAGCTCTATTCTGTAGAACCCGCTCTCAAGGCTTGACAGTATAACGTGGGTCGGAGTCTTTCTTGTCGTGTCTATCCCTCTGTTTCCTGGACGACAATCCATTTATAGGGGTTGTCCTGGTGGTGGGGGCCTATCGCTTAGTAGGAAAGGGTGTGAGTAGTGGGGTAACACCTCCCCACGATCGTGGGGAGTTTCCCATTGAGGGTCTGTTCCTCCGGAGTCGGGCGGCCTTTAGGCGAGTCTTACGGCACCCAGTGAAGTTGAGGCCGACGATGACAGGAGTAACGTTTGGTCGCTGGAGGGTCGTTCGGCGTTCGATATGCCTGGGTTGATGCCCGTTGTGGACTGACGAATCCGATGACTGGTCTTCTTGGGCCGCCAATCGTGGGCCGTGGCTGTCGGAGGTCTGTTGTGTGTGATGTAGACCTTAGGCCGACGTGGACCTAGCGTCGATGGGCCTCTCATTGGCCATGCCGATTTTACCCTCCTCACCCCTGCTATTAACTTTCATTGAAGATTCAAAGAATAATCTATTTTAATCTATATAATTGAAGTTTTGGACAAAAATACCCTTATAAAAGAGAGTTATTTTGATCAACATATTGTACCAGAGAGAGAGAGAGAGAGAGAGAGAGAGAGAGAGAGAGAGAGAGAGAGAGAGAGAGAGAGAGAGAGAGAGAGAGAGAGAGAGAGAGAGATTAGAGATATTTTGGTCTTTTTTCAACTTTGGTTAAAGGTTAACTAGGATTGAATAAGATATTTAAATGGAATACTAATGGTTGGTGATGGAAGGGTATTTTTACTTGGTACTGCGAATGCAATATAGTGAGGTTATTACAAATAATATGAAAATAAGTGGGGTAATTCTGTAAATAAATTTGTAAGAAGGATATTTTGCAAAGAACTCTAAATTATTAAATGGGATATTGTTCAACTTTCCTTATTAGTTGTTAAATAAGATTATCATAAGAAATTTACACATTCATGAAAAGATCCATGTGAAATTTGGATGAGAATAAAACAAATTGAAAATCATACAAAGTGGACCTATACCAGAGTTTGCCGACCCGGTGCGTCTCGCACCGACTCGCACGACCCGATCCGACCCAGGTCGGGACCGGGTCGACCGGGCTGTGGGTCGCCACCAGGTCGGCCTATTATTTTAATATTATATTATATTATATTTTATATATAATGTGTGTTTTTCTATTTTATTATATTATTTTATAATATATATATATATATATATATAAAGTGATGTTTTAGAACGGGACGGACCGGGTCGTACCGAGACGGGAGCGACCCGATCCGACCCAAGTCAAGACCGGGTCGATCGGGTCGACCGGGCCGACAAACCCTGACTTATACTACACTATAATAGAATGCAATAATATGTTTAAACTTAAGTAAAAATATAAGACATTTGGTCGACATAAAATTATCAACTTGTAAATTGATTATGGATATCATTACCTTAGCTATCTTAACTTTCTGACGTGGATATGGTCGATTCAACATTACTGCAAGCACAAGTTTCTACCATGGGGTTGAAAACTTGAAATAGGGATTTTTAGTTTTTAGACTCTACAAACTTTAGAAATTAGGAAAAAGTTTTCCTAATTCATCTATTTAGTCAAAAATCCTCAAATTCTTTTCCGTTATAGGAAAAAACTCCTGATGCATGTCTCCATAAGGACATGTCTAGTTAGACTAACCTAATCATATGGCCTAACCTGATCATGGAAGAGAAAGGGACTATAATGTCCTTGTCTAGCTCCAGAGAGAGAGAGTGGAAAGACGCCTACAAGACTTCTTTAGCGACGCCAACATGGGCATGATGGAAGCATGATTTTACATACTAATCTAAAACACTGCATATTGTACATGACAGACTATGTCGCCATGTCACCAGTACGGCCAAGGCACGGCACACAAGTGGTCTAGTACATGTATCTATTTAAATATAGCATTTTATATTTTGTAATAACGTGACTTCTTAACTTAATTGGTTAAGATTGTAGGGTTATATACATGAGGCCGTAGGTTCGAGATTTACATGGGTTATTTATTTTTAATTTTGAAAATTTGTAAATAATTTTTTCACTTTAAAGTTTTAATTAGTAATTTTTGTGACTCTTTTTAAAAAAATTGTTTAGATAATTGTAATATGTATAATTAATAAAATATAATAAAAATAATTTCAATGTCACATATCTCAATACTATTCATCTTAAATTCATTTATTTTTAAATTATTTTTATTTAAATGATTTTTCACTTTAAACTTTTAATTAGCGATCTTAATGGCTCTTTTTAAACATATTTTTTAGATAATTATAGTATATATAACTTATAAAATCTAATAAAAATAATTTAAACATCACATATCTCAACACTATTCATCTTCAACTCATTTATTTTTATATATTTATTAAATATATTTATTAAATTTTATTAATTAAATATATTATAGTTATCTAAAAACATGGTTAAAAAAGACATATTAAAATTGTTAATCAAAATTGAGAAGTGAGTAAATTATTTTCGTTAAGTGAAGAATTATTTTTAAAATTAAAAAATAATAAAAAATAATAAAATAAAAAATGACCCGTGCAAATCTAGAATCTACATCTTCACTCGGATAATTCAACAGCCTATAAAGTGAGTTAATTTATTTTAATAAAATTTATTTTAATTTTATATATAATAGATCTTTCTTAGTTAGATAATTTTTTTTATTAATTCCATTTCTCCACGTTATACCATGTCATATCAGATCGTACGCAGCATGACTGATACGGCGGATTCCACAGTCACGTCAAACCTTGGTGGAAGGGCACGGAGAGCCCCAGCTTCAGGGACGCCGCCATGGCCCCCATGTCGTCACGGTGGAAGGGCACCTGCGAGACCACCGGAGACTTCGAGCGGTGACGTTGCATGTTGGAGGGAGAGAGATATATAAGCATGGGGACGGGCCGGAGTCTGATTCCTTCGACGCCGGCTTTGCTCTGCGTCGGAGTCCGATTCCTCCGGCACCTCCTCCGACGAAGAGCAGCAGCAGGTGGTGCAGATGAGCATCCCTCCCCCCAAGGCTCGTCCCTAACAGAAAGGTCCTCGGCGGTCTCGCGGTGGAAGCGCACCTGCTAGATAGCTTCAGTGACGCCGGCGTGGGTGTGGTGGAAGGGCGCGGAGAGCCCTAGCTTAAGCGGCACCGACATGGGCCCCGTCAGGCTGCCGGGGACTTCGCCCGGTAGCAGGGTGCATGCGAGACCACCTGGGACTTCGCCCGACGGCACTGCAACCGGAAGATCATCGGAGAGGGAGAGTGAGAGGGAATGGGATTGGGAGGGGTGAGAGAGTGATAGAGAGCGGCGAGACAGGGGGAGGGTGCCGGGAGGTATCCCCCCTGACGACGGCACATGCGCAGAGAGAGAGGGAGAGGGAGAGCGAGTGAGAGAGAGAAAGATAAAGAGGGGGGAGGGCATTGGAGCAAGAGAGAGAGAGAGCACGAGACAGGGGGCGGACGTCGGAGGGTGTCTCCCCCTCTGACGTCGGCACCTGCGTAGAGAGAGAGGGAGAGGAAGAGCGAGTGAGAGAGAGTGAGAAAGAGGGGGGAGGACGTTGGAGCAAGAGAGAGAGAGAGAGAGAGGAGGGTGCCGGAAGGGGTCTCCCCCTCCGATGCTGACAGCTGCGCAGAGAGAGAGAGGGAGAGGGAGAGGGAGAGCGAGTGAGAGAGAGAGAGAGAGCTAGAAAGAGGTGGGCGGGCGCCGGAGCAAGTGAGAGAGAGAGAGCGCGAGACATGGGGGAGGGCGCCACGTCGGCACTTGCAGAGAGAGAGAGGGAGAGGGAGAGCTAGTGAGAGAGAGAGGGAGAGAGAAAGAGGGGGGACGGCGCCGGAGCAAGAAAGAGAGAGAGAGAGAATGGGAGGAGCGAGAGAGAGCGCGAGACAAAGGGGGAGGGTGCCGGAGGGGGAGAAGGTGCCGGAGGGGGTCTCCCCCTCCGACACCGGCACCTGCATAGAGAGAGAGGGAGAGGGGGGGGAGAGAGAGAGGAGGGTAATTTGGGAAATAGATAGTTAACGTGAAGGAATATTCTCAGATATATTTGATTTTTTGGACAGTTAACTCGAGAGACTTTTTTGTGAGAGTTTGAAGAATTTGGGGGTTTTGGCCAAATAGGTGGATTAGGGGGGTCTTTTCCTAATTTTCAAAGTTTTGAGGGGCTAAAAACTAAAAATCCCTTTGAAATACTGATATCTGTTGCATAGATTCTGTGGAGAAGGCCTCACATCTACTAAACTTTATCATATATGAGACATGCAAAGAGTGCCACATGGGACGCTACCGTATCAGATGAAATTTGCATATCATATCAGGGGACATGTAGATTTCACCATTGTCCTCAGTTTGTGTAGATGTTGGCAGATGGTGTGGCTTGAAGCTGGAGGAAATAATAAAGCTGGAATAATAGACAGAGGGAGGGATTTGGCAGATAGTGGATAACAAAGTGTAATTTCAAGGGGAAGATTGGCTGTATATATGGAATCCTTAATTACACTGATCCATGGCAGGAGTCTCAATGGTGTGTGTCTTTTCACGTTTATTCAATCTTTTTGAAGGATATGTGGGGAGCCTTCTGTCTTCTGGAATGACAAAATTTCTTATACTGAATGTAGTTGCAGTTTGAAATTTCTCGCCTGATGATTTGTTCTTTGATTTTCTTCCTTCAAATAAGATTCTTTATCAATTACTTTTGCTATAAATTCTGAATCATGTCACATCAATGGGTGGATCTACTAACCTGGAGTTCGCGCGCATTTTGACCTCATGGAGTTTGCCGGGACGGGGGGGAGGGGGCACTGTCCAAGAGACGTTTGACCTGCCCACGGCTTGGGCTATCAGTGATTCAGGCTTGATCCCAGGCAAGTGGGTCTTAGTATTCCACAAAACAAAACAAAACAAAACAAAAAAGGATTGCAATTCTGCAAAGTGCAAACATTTTATATAACTTTGCATATTCTTTCTTTATCTATGAGTCCCTCATTTAAGTGAACATAGAGTAGTCATGCCTGCATGATTCTGTCATTAAATATAACATAAGTAATGATGAAATAGACAGATGACACATATTCTAGCTATATTACTTAAAAATCACATAACTTATCTTCTATAGAGTTTGCTGCAGTTCAATACCATGGCAAACTCAAAGTATGACGTATCTTGTGTGGAAGACTTTAATTTAAATTAAGCCTATAGCTTTAAAAGATCATATTTCATGGAAAAATGTGAATTTCTAGCTCTCTCCATGCTCACTGTTGACTATCATTGGTTTCACTTACCATGCATTTATTGTATTATTTCATATGTGTGTCTCTCTCTCTTTGTGTGTGTGTGTGTGTGTGTCTCTCTCTCACTCGCTTGATACATATTTGACATAGACACATGCCTGCAAACTTGTATTCCTACTTCCTAGTGAATGCATTACGATTGCATCTACAGGTTGCTTACTAACCCTCCCTTTATGTTGCCTTTTCCCTTGTGTTCTCTTGTTCCAAGATCATTGAGGGCATAAAAGGGTTTCTAAATATTTCGACAGATCCTGTAACTTTCATTCAGGTCAGTTAAACAGAATGCCTTTCTTGATTATTCCATACTGAAAATCTTGCATTTTCTTTTCGTCAATATGGATCTACTTGAGATTCTATATCCTTTTCCTCACTGGTTATCCATTTCGTGCATCAGTTTCTGGTACTCTCGCAGCTAAACTAGTTTGAAGCATAATTTCTTTTTCTTGGAATTAATGATTACTTTTTGTCAGTAACCATGTGATTTAAATCAGAATGTTTCACCATTTATAGCTTCTTGTTGCCATCAGACTATTATTTTTAAGAGCACAATATCATATGGTATTTTAACTTGGTTTAGCTTGTACTGTTAATTGGAATATTTTGCTTGCAATCTATATGTTGAAAGGAGGATTATCATAGTGAAGGCTGAGCATAGCTGAAAGATAGTTTTTGATTGAACCCATGCCTATAGCGTGGTGGTTCATCCCTCCCCTCATCATGGGGGAGGCTGTGGGTTCAAATCTTGCAAGCTGCAATGGGAGCTGTAGATTTTCCCATCTGGTTGCTCCGCTCTTCCGCACTTTAGGGGGGAACGCGTGTAGGCGACTCCCCTGAGGCGTTGGGAGGCACTTTCCGGAGCACCGGTATGAACTCCCGTCTCCTATTCCTCTCCCTGTTATCCCCCATGACCCCCCCCCCCCCCCAAAAAAAAAAAAAAAAGAATAGTTTGATATGTGGAAGTGCTTGCCTTGCCTAAGAACTTATTATATGTCTGTTTTCTTATTGAGGTGGTGGAGCAGCAAGTGCATCATAATCTTCCAAAGGAAAAAGAAAAGAAAGAGAGGATGAAATACATATTGGAAGAAAAATCCAATTCGTTGAAAATTGTGGTTTCTAATAACATCAAGTTACAAAATTCTTCCAGTTCCTGGGCTTCTACGCCACATTACTGATTCATCATCAATCTTTAAACTGGCCTGTGTTGATCATTGTTCTAGTAGCTTAAAGACTATTGTAATTATGTCAAATGCACTGACGGTTTCCTTTGAACAGGGTTACTCCTCTCACTTCAAATGCCCCATATTATTGCATTCAACAACGTATTCCACCACTTCCCCCCCTCTCCCCATGCCTTGATCAGACAAGCTCCCCTCTCCCACACCGCGAAGAAAAGAAAATGTCCAGACATCGTTTCCATTATGTCTTTTGGCTCCCTACTGACACATTCTCCAAACAGCCTCCATCATTTTACAGTTGACAAACAAATGGTCAATCAAGTCGTTGTTATTTGCACAAAATGACATGTCTCTTGGATCCCCACTTGTAACTTAACTCAATAATGAGGCCTCCCACAACCTTAGGATTGAATCGTCTATACTCTAGCGCAATTCCTTGAGGATCACCAGCAGGTCTAAGAATTTCATATGTCAGAAAAATATTTCGGACCATGAGAGTTAGTAGTCATATGAACCTTTGAAAAAGTGTTTATCTTCTAGGGCAAATAAACAGGGGAAGCCAGAGGCAGGGATCTGATCCCAGTCAGCTTTCTGTAGAAATAGGTATGAGACTGCACCTACCCTCAACTTAATTTGGCAACCAGCAGCCTGTGAGGATATGACCACATATAGGATTATTTAAAACTACACTAACGTTCTGTTGTACTCCCCATTTGGAGGGGATTGTGGAAAGAGATTATGGCCTTGGAATCCCCACCCCCGAATAAAACCTTTCTAAATGCAACCTTGTCCCATCATATTTTGGAGAAGAGAGATTTTAGTGGGTAGTGAGAGATAGGGAGGAAAAAGGCCACACCCAAAAATCCCCGAAAGTTATCCAAAAGGTGCTTCTTCTCTCTCTAGGAGATTTTGAAAAAAAAATCCACACCCCACAATCCCTTCCAAATGCTGCCTTAGAATTGTATAAACTTTTCCCTTTTCTTTGATCACAAGAGCTTGACCTTCAGAGGAATGTTTCTGATGGAGAAAATGGTTGATCATGAATAAATGCTACAGTAAAATTTTCCATTTTCTTAGGTCTCAAGAGCTTGCACCCCTTGTTTAAGCACATTTGTAACAATGCAGTTGCATCATTGCCTTCTGTTTCCTTTGATACTTTGTAATGGATATAAGATCCATGATCATAATTATGTATTTGCTGCACCAGGGGGCAATTCCTCAAATCCTTGAGAATACGAAGGAAGAGTTCTTTGATAAAACCATATCTTTGCTGAGAGAAACAGCAGATATATGCTACAATAAAATAAAGGAAATCGATTGTATTTCTTGTCAACATAAACCAGAAGGCTCCATGTTTGTAATGGTAAGGGTTATTTATGCCGGGCTACTCTGTGAACCATGCTGGTCTGGTGGAAATTTTATTTTGTGCTATGCAGGTAAAATTGAATTTCTCTTATCTCGAAGACATTTGTGATGATGATGACTTCTGCCTCAAGTTAGCTAAAGAAGAATCAGTGCTCATTTTGCCAGGTTAGTCACATGGAAGCTTCATAAGAATATCAATCAAATCACCAGTGATGTTTGTTATTTTTTCACTGTATGGCACATAAGTTAAGAGCATGTTCAATTGTTCCATAATTATTTAACTATGTCACCTTTACAAGTAGGCGCTGATTGGACTCTCAATAACTGCAGACGTTCAACAGTGTTGCTTTCCTAGAATTTTTCCTTCTCAACGATACCGGCGGAGAATTCTGTACTCATCAACGTATCTTCCTGAATCACAGTGAACAAAATTGTTCATCCGTTTTATCTCCTCAAGATAAATTTCCTTAATTTTCCTACGTGAATGTACTCGCCAATTTTCTCATATACTTGCGTGGTCTGAGATGCGATTGGAACAAGAGGTTTCCCATCCACCATTGTTCCTATTTTATTCATCGACCCTTGTTGTCATCGGACAACCCGCTCATGCATCTCTAACCTCGTGCGGGATTCACAATCGTTTTGTGCCACACCAATACTACCAGTACGTGAGCTAAACCAAGGCGGCAATCTGATGAGCATTTTTAAGTCGCAGGACATGCGGTGGGATTGAAAAAGTGGCTTCGGATAACGTTTGCCATCGATCCATCTTCTCTAGAGGAAGGCCTGGGCAGGGTCAAGTCTTTCTGCCAAAGGCATGCGAAGAAAGCCAAGTGAAAAGACGAACAGTGAGCCGATGAAAGGGTTGGAGATGATCAGCAACATCGCGTTGGGCTTCTCCTTCCAGGGCCAGTTATTCAAGTGGTAGTTATCGTACCTGCATTTTCTTGTGCATGCAGTGTTGTAGAGGGTGAATTGTGTGTAATATATTTCTTCTCTCCGCCTTTAAAAAAAGAAAAAGATATGTTCCAGACTGTTGGTTGGACAATCCATCTGCAAAATAACTAAATAAATAAATCGTAATGTTATGTATTTGAATTATATATGTATGCGTACCTCTGGATTACTACTCTTGGTGTCCGCCTCTCTCTCTCTCTCTCTCTCTCCCTCCCTCCCTCCCTCCCGGGTTTATTGCATTAGGGGCCTCCTAAAAGGGAGGATTCATTCCACTTCCAGAGTTGTACGCCCACCACCACCACCATCATCATCATCATCTTCTACAGTTTCTGTAAAGTTAATGTGTCCCTAATTATTTTTTGGTAAACATGATTTCCAACTGAAAAAGTTCGACGTTTACCTCTCATCTCCAGTCCAGGTGTGCCCTAGAAATTAACTGTCAAAATCCCTTCTCGTTCTCTTCACTACTTTCTAATATGCATGATCGATCATGAAACATATTTTAAGCAACGAAAAGTGGCCCTTTCCGGCAAGACCCCGGTCAGTAATGGACCCTCGGGCCTCGTGACGGTACCTAGGCCTCGAGTGTATGCGCTGCACCCCCCCCCCCCCGTCAGTGTAGAGCATGGCCATGTTTCTCTCCTCTGAATTAATTTAATCCAACATCGGGGCGTGTTAGTTAGTTGCCAATGAGTTTTAGGGCGCGTTTGGACGGGAGTGCGAGGATTTTGAAAAAGATCCCATACAAGGTACAATTGACTGACATAAGAAAAAAGATCCCATATAAGGTACAATTGACTGTCAAAAGAGGGATTTTGGGTTCCAAACAAATTTCGTTTGGTTTGACGGAGTTTCGTCCATTTTGGTGCAGCGAATGAGTGGAGACGAGAGAATTACTAACTTACTCTTTCTTTTAATGTTTTCACGTGGGATGGGGGGGGTTTAAAATATAAAAGAAGTAGACATTCTCTTAGACCCTCTTTGGTAATAGAATTGTCGGGCCGCTGTCGAGACTTCCACTAACCGAAGAGAGAGAAGGGCCCACCCTTCTCTCACACAAAAGTCTTACCCGGGGGTCGGTTACCGTGTTCGACCTCAAAGGGTCGAACACGGTAACCGTGTTCGAAAACCAAAGAGGGTCTTAGAAATCTGCGAGAAGTTTCTTTCCAACATTTTTTTTGAGATTTTTCGTCTTCTCTCCCCACGTGTCTATCTCTCTCTTGATTGAAAAATTAATTTAAACACATATATCGAGACATTTGGTTATATTTGATTGGACTTCTTATGTTGTCAGAGATTTCAATCATTGGAATCGTTAGAATCCTTACAAAAACATATGTTCCAAATGTTACCTTGGGATGCGTTTGGAAAGAATATAGGAGAGGGATTTTGAACTCTCCAATCATTGGAATCCCTCATTTTCCAAATTTTTTTTCAAATGTCCTAATGTCCCGTCAACTTTTATTTATGGTGGATTTCAAAGTTTAGAGAGAGATAGGGAGAAAGGGAAGAGAAGTGAAAAATCTCCAAAAGCTACCTAAAAGGTGCTTCCTCTCTCTCTAAGGACCTGTTTAGTTGAGAGTTAAGAGGGGGATATCCCCGTCTTAACCTTATTAATCGTTTGGTATGACTAAAATTGATTAGAATAAGGGGGTTAAGGAGAATGGAGTTATCCCCAAAAATGGGGTTAAGACTGGGAATAAGTCATTCCACCCTTATTCTCACTTTCTTAACCCCGTTTTCTCCCTTAATTATTAGTGATAATTAATTCTATTCCTGTTAATTAATATTATTAGTGTTAATTAATCATGTTAATTAAGCTCATTTGTATTAATTAATAAATATATTATTTAATTATTATTGAAAAATTAATTATAATAATATTATTTAATCTTATTAGTGTTAATTAACTGTGTTAATTAATTTTATTAGTACTAATTAATCATGTTAATTAATCTTATTAGTGCTAATGAATAAATATATTATTTAAATATTATTAAATAGGTAATGATTACAATGTTACTTAATCTTATTATGCTAATTAATATTATTAGTGATAATTAATTATGCTAATTAATAGTATAAGTGTTAATTACTGACATTAATTAATATTATTAGTGATAATTAATATTATTAGTACTAACTAACCATGTTAATTAATCTTATCTAATTAATAAATATAATATATGTTTATCATTAAATAATTAATTATTACAGTGTTGTTTAATCTTATTATGATAATAAATGTTATTAATACTAATCAATTATGTTAATTAATATTATTAGTGCTAATTATGCATACAAATTAATCTTATTTATGCTAATTATTAAGTATATTATATAATTATCGTTACATAATTAATTATAACTATCTCGTTATTACTAATGAATAATTAATTATGTTATAATTAACAATATTAGTGATAATCATGATCATTAAAAAATATATTAAATAGAATTAATAATATTAGTGTTTCTTATGATCATTTAAGAGAAATATTAGTACTAATCATAATCTATAAGAAGGTTAATTTAATCCCTTTTCAACATTTATTCCCGTTCGTATCCTTCTTTTTTATCAAACGAGTAATATGGATATCACCGTACTTATTTTTCGCGAACCAAACGATCACGAGAATAGAGATAAGAATAAATTAACCCAGAATGACTTATACCTATTCTCTTCTAAATTTATCCTCGAACCAAACATAATCTAAAAGATTTAAAAAAAATCCTTCCACCCTACATCCCTTCCAAACGCACCCTCAACTCTGTTACCATCTCACTTCCTTTCCTTTGGAGATGTTATAAGTTTAAATCTCATCTCTTGCAGTTGTATGCGCGGAGGGACTCAATCAATGATTCGTGTATACCTCTCTCTCTCTCTCTATATATATATATATATATATATATGAAAGCATTCTTTTGTGTGTGGTGAGATCTATAGGGAATTTATTCCCCACAATTAATGAGACCTCCGGACCCATCATATATAGTCACTTGTATAGGTGGCAATGTGGCATAGTCATCTTTATAGGTAGGATTGTCGCCAGATTGCGGAGAAAAGTCCCCTGATTAAGGCAAATTAATACTTGAGAGCTCAGACTGTGTAAACACATGGGAAAACAAAAAAAAAAGTAGGGGCTTTTGGTCTTCTGCTCTACCAATTGAGCTATCCACGCCGTTATCCATGCATTACCTCACCTTACTAGGGATTAGGGGATTGTGTTTATGTCCATTAAAAAGGACACTCTAATTCACGGCCTACAAATTTCATCTTTCAAATATTTAATATAATGACCTGAGAAAATTTTCAATGGGATTTTGCTACTGCAATCTTTTCCGGCTATATATATATATATATATACACGTGTGTGTGTATCTTTTTATCCCGTTTCTTTCAATACTAGTATTTCACCCGTGGAAGTATGGACACTGATCAATATTTAAAAATGTAAATGCAAATCCCCGATCCACTCTTGCATGTTCCCTTTTCTGTTAGGGTATTTGCAAATCTTGATAAATCTATCGAATATTCCCCCTAATTAAGGGATTTTTTTCACATACAATCCGGTGACGATTTCTGCCTATATGACAACTATTCTGGGGTCCCGAGAGATCTCACCATGGAGAACAAATTCCCCACCACATATGAGGAGACACTCGGACATACGACCCCCGTGAATCCATGAGCCAAATCTTTCCCCAGGAATAATCGTATATATGAGGTAGAATTTGAAACCATGGCTTCTTCGAAGAAAGAGAAGTGAGGTGCCAACCTGAGTTAAAAGGCTCATTGGCCAATCCACTCGTGCCTTCGTTAATTAATATCCCTTCCTTCAGTTAATCGAATGTTTCAATTTCTCATGCCTAATTTGTTGGAGTATTAATTTTGATATGATATTAGTTATAAAATTAATATTTTTAGAATATAAAAATATCGATATTGATATCGGTATAGAATCAGTTTCAACCACAGCAATTGAAGGGGATAATACGTACATTTAAAAGTGGAGAAGGGAGATTAATTTGAAGTTTTTTTTTAGACCCTCACAATTAAGATTATAAAGCAAGTTTGGACTTGCATTAAATTTGGAACAACAACACTACGTTCTTTTTGAGGAGGGTAAATCCGCTTTGGCCCATGGATAGCCCAATAGCGGTAGGCCCAAAATCCGATCCGTCCCCTTAGCACGCCCAAGAGGCGCCCGAGGTGAACGGCCCGCCAAGGCGCGGCCCAACCCAACTTCGTCATTGGATTCTACAACTTCGCCGGGGTATTTGCCCTCCAACGGAAAAGTCCCGCCACTATAGCGGAAAGGAGTTGCTCCACTACTTACGCCTTCCATGTCAAGGGATAAGGCTCCTTGCTCCAGGACAACCCCTATAAGAAGGGGAACGACAGAGAAGAGGGACACGGTAGATGATTCTGTCAAAACCTGCTACACAAGAGAATAGAGCTACTAGCCCTACTGCACTACGAGAGGGAAGCACCAACGATCTACGTTGAAAGAGAAGCTCTCCTCCGGCAACCTTATCGCCCAGCGAGCACTCACAGAGTGAACATTGGGAGCGGCGAGCACTCGTTTTGAGGATCTACACGGCCCTTCAGCTCTTGACTACGATTTCCTTCTCTCTCTCTCTCTCTCTCTCTCTCTCTCTCTCTCTCGCTCTTCTTTATTTTTCATTAATCCGTTGCTGACTTAAGCATCGGAGGGTTGTCCCATGGGATAACACCCGGGACTCCTTCTGACGCCCTTCTGGCTTCTGATGTTTGTAGGCCTCCATGGGTGCAAGGCGACTTCCCCAACAAATAAATAGAGAAGGTGGTACGTGGCATAGGAACCATTTTCCTGCCTCTATACTTCTTGGCGCCGTCTGTGAGAATCTCGAGCGAAAGGCTATGGCACCCCGTGGAAGCCTCCGCAACGCCAACAACCGGGGGCGCAGTTCCCACTAGGGACCCAACTCCCGCCGGGGGTCGCAGGAAGCTTCTTCCACTCATCCCCGACGTGAGGTCACTGTAGGCGCCCGGAGATGGCGTTGGATGTTGTTGTTGTGTTGTTGGATCACTTGGGAATGCGGGCTTGCTTGGCGCTTTGGGGATGAGATGTCTCCGTGCGATGGTACCTACAGAGGAACAAAAGAGTCATAACGTGATCGCTAGAGGTCGTTTTACCTGAACCTCGCAGGATGATGATCGCGGGGAGATGTTCAAGATGAAGAGACGTGGGTTCCCTTTTCCTCGTCCTCGGCTGGCCAAGGGCAAGGAGCCCTGCTCGTCCCTTGTGCTGAAGTCCTGGAATGTAGCTCAAAAGAAAATAAAAAAGAAGGCTATTAGTGAAACTTATAGTGCAGTATATACTCTAACAAATGGAAAGACACGAGAACGATGGTGGCAAAGGTACCTGGGGGTGGTGGGAAGGAGGGATGGCCGAGACTTTCGACCACCCACCTCCCCTTTGTTTTTAGGAAGAAACCTCTTAAATTGGGATCTAGAAGAACACTACATGCAATGTTACACTTACCTGGAAGCCGTAATGCAAGTAGGAGCAGGGAGTATGGCGTTCAAACCAGGTTCATAGGAAGAAGATGAGAGCCTCCGGGATGAAGTTCCGTGAGTTCTCCCCGGTGGGAACTCCGTTCTCCTCCCCGTGCGAACTTCCAAACTCCTCCTCCCTTCCTCCGAATGTCCACCCCCCTTCTCCTACACCGGAGGTGGTCAGAGTTTTGTTCCACGAGCTGGAAGTTACAGAACGTGGGTGGAAATCGTGCAGAACGGGGGAGAGGATGTGGCCACGAGCAAGGCCACGTTCTCTAACCAGGTAAACAGGGGAAGGTGGCCAAACTTTTGGCCACCTTGGAAAGGGAGGGCGGCCAGGAGGCTGGTCGCCTAGCAGACCAGGGCGGCCATCGCCCTGGTCGCCCAGGAGTGAGGGGCGGCCAGCACCTTTGCCGCCCAGACCCTGACTCTTGGGCCCCCTAAATGGACGAGGCCCAATAGCTTAAGGCTATGGGCTGGGCTTAAAAACTTGAACACCGGTAAAATAAGTGTAACAATTAAGCGTCATTCCCACGAAGGTCTATTGGGGATCCGCGGGATGTCCGAAATTAGGCGTCTACAAATGTCACTCCGGAACGCCCGTTTTGCAAGGGAGCCCGGCGGACTGATAAATAGGTGTTTCGGTAAATAAACAAGTCTAATGAGGGCAACACGCTCAAGGAGATTCTTGAGTATAAAATAAGTTTCACGTAGGGTCGCATGAGCATCAAGTAATCAAGTAAGTCATTGGCAAAAGGTGAGGAAGGACAATTAATCTAAGAGGCTTGTATCTGCAGCCACGGGGGGCCCCCTAGCATGGCACTGTGGGACTTGAGGGGATGATCGCATCCAGTGCTCAAGGAGATACAAGACGTAAACAAAGTCAAATAAAAGGATCAGGATATGGGAATACAATGACTCGTTGAAACGCGAGGTACTCAAAACGGCCTTGTATAAAACACATTTTTTGCTGGTCAAATCGGAGTGGAATCACATAGACTTATTCGTGCAAATTCGACAAAAATCGAAGGACTCGGAAAACCAGATGCGGGGCCATAGGACCATGGGCTGGTCAGATCAACGTGGCCTCCCTACCTCATGTGACGGCTTCCAGATGAGATGTATGCATTTTTGTTTTCTTTTTTTTGCATATATCTTTTCTCTTTTTTTGGATTTTCTTTCAAATGAGGCTAAAAGGACCTATATGATGCATGTTGGGTTTAAAGTAAAAACCTAACTAATGCAAAGCCGAAGGATTTATTTACCTACCTCCGAACGAATCGGTCAAGAGTTCAAGAAGTCTGTCATCCTATGCTTGGTGACAGACGTGGTCCGGATCCCAGTGGGGTCCATCGTTCCACATTGTAGTTCATCATAGTTGAGAATTCGGGAAGTCCGTCATCCCGTGATAGGCAGCAGTGAGTATAAACTCTTCACGGTTTTTTAAGAGAGGAACTCAGTGTTTATACGCCCGAAGCTATTAGCCTCCAGCATTCTACCTATAATGCAAGATAACGAGGCGTTATCGCCTTCTGGTCCCATAGCTGCGGCGTCAGTAAAGTTCATCAATGATAATAGGAATATAACAATAAGCATGTTTCAATTAACGAACGATTTAAGACATTAATCTAAACCCTATATAATCATTCAATCATAGCTTCACAAAGAGGGGAATGAGGGCGGCCAGGGTGGCAGACACCCTGAGGTCTGGGCGGCCAGATCTGTGGTCGCCCAGGCCTGGGGAGGGCGGCCATCGGTTTGGCCGCCCTCCTGTTCTTTTCCCAAAATCTGTTGGAATTCGAGCCAGGTGGGACTCTTAGCCTATAAGGTCTACGGGGCAGGGTTCTACTCCGTAGTTGATCGAAGGATTGAAGCAAGAGGAGTATTTCAAAAGAGGGAATAGGCAATGGCATCTTCTTCTACTCCATCAGGAGACCACAAGCTTGGTGTTCTCTCTGACGTGCCCAGTCACTTAAGCAATCTTGTGAAGCAGGGCAAGGTATGGCTTGTGTGGGCCGAGGACTTGGTGTTGTACCAGGGGCACCATTGCCATCGCCAGGTGGGATTACCCAGACGGATCCCGTTGGCGGCTTCAAAGGGAGAATTGATTGCAAAGTGCCTTCTGGGGACCGACGCGGATCGACGGCGACTAGAGAGGATCGGGAAGGCGTGGAGATGCCATGTCACCACCATGAAGGCTAAAGTGGACGTGGAAGAGGACAAAGATGACTTGGGACGCTACGTGAGCTACCTACGAGGCTTCCGGCCGATGGTGAATGAATTCTTCATGAGGAGGCGCACCTGATTAGAGCTTGTTCAGCATTTTTCTTCCTTAGGATTATGTTAAAACAAATAAACTATTTTTTGTATTTTTTTTTGAAAATAAATGATTGAATGGTTATGAAACTTAATAGATGGAATAAAGTTGTGTGGATGGATTTATGTGATGAATTTACATGAATTTTTGTTGATTTTTACATTTTCCTCTCTTCTTTTTTGTTTCTTTTGCTGGACAAGGGGGAGGGCGGCCAGGGTACCGGTCGCCTTCACTAAAGGCTGGGCGGCCAGTACCTTGGCCGCCCTCTGCTTTGAGGGCTCATTAAAAGGGTGGCCGCCCTCCTCATTTGGGCGACCCTTGTTGTGGACGTCTCGAGAGCTAGAGAACTTGGAGAGTGAGATCCTTGCTTGAGTGAGATTCTAGCCACTGGAATCTTCTAATTTGAGCAATGGGGAGAAGGAGAAGGGCTCAACTTGACATTGTACCTGATCCCTCTTCTTCGAGTGAGGAGGAAGAGGAAATAGAAGCTACGGTGAGCTCATCTTCTTCGGCCACGGTCTCTGCAACCTTGGAGGAGAATAGAGATGATGGAGGTGATGCGGGAGAAGCTATCCCCAACGAAGGGCCGGTCGACGTTGAAGATGGGGAAGAGGATGATGAAGACGAGGGTTCGGATGATGGCGAGCCCGACCAAGGGAGAAAAGAACAACCCGGGAGGGTAAGTTTCATGCCCCTACCTTGAATTCATTAGATCCTCTTGTGTTTATGTGTTTTATGGGGAGATGGGTGTCGGAGGAAGGCTTGGAGGGGGGTGAACCAGTGGGCGGCCAGGGTCCTGGTCGCCCACCAGCCTGGGCGGCCAGGTCATTGGTTGCCCACTGATGGGGTGAGGGCGGCCAAGGGTTTGGCCACCCAGGGAAGTAGGCGACCAATACTTTGGCCGCCCTGCTCCCAGGGCTTGTGGAAGTGGAAAATGGTGAGAAAAGGTGGAATGGCTTGGAAGATCTAATGATTTTTTGTATTCTTCTTTCTAATGTGTGCAGGGTCCAAGGAGAATACGAGCCTGAGTCACATGGGACTTGGTATGGGCTTGGTACCATGCCCTTCCTCCTGGGCAATGAGAGAGGGTGGATAGAATGGGCTTTGGCCCGTTCTTCAGGATCCGACCCTTCCAGGTAGACGCCACCTTCCTGACGGCGATACGAGAGAGATGGATGGACAGCTGTAGAGCATTTGTGATGCCGTGGGGGCACATGATCTCCACGCTTGAGGATGTGGCATTCCTGACGGGATTGATGGGGTGCGTGAGCTGATAGAAATAGATCCAGAGGGGGGTGAATGGATCTTTTTAGAAATTTTGATCAATTTAAGATTTGAACGAAGTGAGAAATACAAATTCAATGGACAAACTGTCAAGCATCAGAGATGCGTACTCAAACAATCACCACTGTTAGATTATGGTCCTAGTATGCATCTAGCGGAAAGCAATCAACGAATCAAACCATAAAGGACAAAAGGATTTTTTAGGTGGTTCGGTCCTCTAGACCTACATCCACCCCACACTCAAACCTGAGTGTGGATTCTGCTGCCAAATAGCTTGAAGAACGCTGGGCTCCACAGCTTGCCTACATCGGCTGGGCAACACAGCTTGCCATCCGCTGATACACAGCTTCGCTGGGCCTTACAGCTTACCGACCTGAGGAACAAATCCTCTGCAACCGCTGACCAACAGCTTGAGTAAATGACAAATGAGAAAAGGGAAACAAAAGTCGAGGACACACAGCAACTGAAAGCTGCAAGCTATAAGAACATGATGTGGTTCGCACGGAGCTGACTGGATTGGATTTGATCCAGATTCCAGTGAAGACAGATCTTCTGATGAAGCTTCTCTTCTTCTTCTTCACGAACTCTCTCTCTCTCTCCTTTTCTTCTGTAACTTCTCTTTTCTTCTCTGCTGCTCTATTTTCTTCTTCTTTTCTCTTGGATCGTGCAAGCTCTCCTTTTTAATTAGGCTCACTCCTCATCCTTGTTCTCCTCCTTTTTTTTTTGTTCTGCATCGATCACTGTCTTCTTATATACTCTCACTGGGCATGTGGATGAAGAACTCCTGCCCATTAGCTTCCAGAAGGCTCTCAGCCACGTGTCGCGATCTAAGAGTTGTAGCCTTCCACGTGGCACTCATTAGAAGGTCGATCTGCCTTGGATCACGTGCCCCTCCTCGGAGAGAAGCTCTTTCAGAAAAACACAAGGCCTTTAATCAAACGCCTAGCATAGTTTGCACCGTTATGTTCAAACATAGAATGCACTGAGTAGAGATATTCAAGTCAACCATTGTGTTGACTTACACAACAGCTTGACACCATATGCACAGACAAGGGTCCAAGAGGCACAAGAAGAAGGCTTTGTACCGAGTCAAAAGAAAAGAATTAAAGATATGCACGGACTCTTAAAACAACTGTGTAACACAGTTGATGCACCGAGTTAGATTTGCGAGATTTGCACCGAGATGAAAGAGAAGAATCATACGAACAAAAAAACGGATGCAAGACAGACCTTGCACCGAGTTTGAAAGACGAGACGCACAAAGATGCACAAACAAGATATGAACGAACCTAAAAGTGTAAAATACAATGAAATGCACTGAGCCAATTTTTGTCTAGACACGTAATGCACCGAGATGGAAACGGGGCTACAGTGTTTGTGAGTGAGACAGAGACTTGCACCGAATTGATAAAGAGAAGTACAAGACACCACTTGCACCAAGATGTATTTGCACTGAGATGAAGAAACAAGATCTAATGGTCCATACCAGACGACGATTGCACCGACTAGAGCTTGCACCAACCTCGAGAGGTGAGATGCAAGGACATGTTATGCACGGAGACAAGTGCTTGAGCGTTGAAGAGGCGAAATCTCGCGCTTGTATCATGAGCGGGCTGTGGATCACCTGAAGATGAACTGCAAGACAGTGAAACGTATCAGAGGGCCCAGGGGGCTTCCCTGGGGTAAAACCCTCCAATGGCTAAGTCAGTAGAGCTATGGTGGAAGCAATAATGGGGAGGAGAAAAGCTAGCGCGCGAGATTCCTCTCCACCAGAGGGTGAAGCGGATTGCTCAGGAGTTTGGGTCTATGAGTACCTGGATGGCTCTCTTCTTCCGTCGGAGGGTAGCCCTGGTTTAAATAGTGTGCCGCCTTCAGGAGTCCAGCAAGCTGAGGGGTCTCCGGCGGGAGTTACGTCCTTGACGTGGGCTTTCATGGCCTTATCGTGGGGACGTTATCGCCTTGAAGTCCGGCGGTTTCCTGGCTCCCCTATCCGTTGGGGACTCTTGAACGGATGATGTTTGGTCTGGCCGAGCTCCTGAAACGCCCGCCCTGTCCGGGTGATGAGCATAGCTCGGTGGAAGAGGGGTCGGATAGGTCGGCTAATGCCTGTCTCTCCCGGGTGGGGAAACGGCTTGGGCCGGACCTTCCTTATGACCTGACCATCACTCGGGCCCTCCGAGCCTAGAGGCCGCCGGGGAGAGTTGGTTCCTCGAGTGTTTTCTTATTGGGCTTTTCTTCCCTGAGTGGGCCCTGTGGGCTGTCACCCGGGTGGGCTTGCCTCGTTGGACCCTGTTGGGTCTAGTTGGGCTGCTCTTTGGGTGGGCTACAGAAATCCCCCTCTCCACTTGTCCCCCTCCTACTCCCGAGCCATGGAGGCTCGGTCGAGTAGTTTTTGAGGCTTTGGACCGGCGTGGCTCAGGTGGGCGGAATTCTGTTGGCGTGATGGAGCCACGTATAGTGGTCGCCTGGGCCCGTAATGATGATCCTGACGGATTTGAACTGAAGGGGCCCCCCTTTTCTCGGAGCACGGAATGACGCGTCGCCTCCCTCCAGGGTTTTATAGGCGTTGGGCGCTGTTCGTCGTTCTAGGCTTCTCAGGGTTTTGGGCTTTCCTTAGTTTCTTTGTTTCTGGGGCTCCTTGATGCGCCGTGAGGGCACAGTGGAGGCGCAGAGCCTTGCGGCGGCGTTTGAGGAGTTGGCGAGGATAACCGCAGAGGCGGTCCGGCAACTTCCTTCCCCTCCGGAGTCTTCGAGCTCGCACGAGGGATCATCTTCCGGCTTGATGGCTGGTCTGCCTCTGGAAATCGGGCAGGTGAGGTGGGAGCCCGTCTCCAACTGTAGTGAGTTGGGGGAGGCCGAGGTGAGGAAGCTGGAGCATCGCTTTCGCTTGCCTCTCAGGTACAGCTTTGCTGCCGCCGCCCCGTATGAGACGAGTCTGGACAGCCGTACGGGGCACATTTGCACTTTCCTTCTGGCCTGGAAGAGTGGGTTCCGCCTTCCCTTCGAGCCTCTTGTACTCCAGCTTCTCGAGTTTTTCCAGTTGGCGCCTATTCAGTTGGTGGCCAACTCATATCTCCTTCTTTCCGCCTTTCGGATTCTCTGTCGTCAGCACGACATTTTTCCTTCCTTGGACCTCTTTCATTATTTTTTCGAGTTGAAAGCGCACCCGTCGGCGGGGAAGGGCTTTTACTTCATCCAGGCAAGGAGGAACAGGAGTTGCATCTCCCTCGCTGCGAAGGACTCCTCGCACAAGGGGTGGAAGACCCAATTCTTTTGGGTGAAGGCGGAGGCGACGGACGAGTTTTGGAGATGTCCGATCTCGCCCAATTTTCATCCGAATCTCCCCCCTCGCCCAGAGGAGTTCCCTCCCCACGTGGAGCGGCAGGCCGCTCGTCTGCTGGGTAACCGTCAGTCGACCGAGGAGCTGGTGACGCCGGAGAACATCGAACGGTGCTTGCTTACGCGGTTGACGTCGAAAGGTACCGCTCTCGAGGCTCTTCTCCTGGGATGGTAGTTACTTTTTCCTCCTGACCGGGTCTTCTCCCTTTGTGGCAGACGTTAGGCGGGAACCTCTGGAGGAAACTGCTGAGGTCATTGATCTGGGAGATGACTCGGCGGCCGATGAACCAGATGCTTCTGCGAGTTGCGCCCAAGCCCGAGATAAGGGCAAGGGGGTGGCTCCTGCGGGGTCTTCACGGCCGACTGGTACAAAGCGCAAGGATCCCATGGCGGGAAAGTTGCGGGAGGCCGTGAAGGCCAAGAAACGGGCCAAGAAGGCCGGTCTTCCTCCTACCGCCGGGGGCGACTCCGGCTCGGCGGCGCTCCCCTCTCGGGGGCAAGATGGGGCCGACCCCTTGGGGCCAGCTCCCCCACCTGCCAGGCGAGAGGGGGCCGAGGAGACCGGGGGCCCATCAGAGGGCGGCGATGGGTCGGCTCTCCCCCCCACGGAGGCAGAGGGGGCCGATGTCGAAGTAGCTGGCGCCGAGGCCGGGGGATTGGCCGAAGGCGGGGATGTCTCGGTCGGCGAGGTGCGGGCCGAGACAGGCAGGGCTGGGGGTTCGCTCGCTAGGGCGTTGCAGCCCCAGGTGTTTGGAGCTCCCGGTGCGGTCGGTCCCGCGGCGCCGGTCGAGGTTGGGGGTTCGCCCTGGGGAGGCGTCGCAACCCCAACCGACCGTGGCGCGAGAGGCGGTTGGTTCCGTCACTCGAGCGGAGTCTTCTGGCGGGGTGCCCCGGGCGGAGCGGTCCCCTCTGTCAGAGCCCTTGGAAAGGCTCGGCATTACAGGCGACCTGTATCGGGTCTGCCGGTCGATTGCCGCAAGGACGAAGGGGGGAGAAAGGCGCAATACCCTCCCTGGGATCCTTGATGTCTTGATGGAGGGCGGCCTGGTCATAGCTCGGTCGGCGGCTTTGATGGCGGAGGCGCACGCCTGGACGGAGGCGGAGTGGTCGGAACTTGCCTGGACCCTTGGGGGCTGCGAGAGGAAACTGGCCCGACTCAAGGGGGAGCATGAGGGGCTCCGGCAGGAGTTCTCCACGTTCCGGGAGGTGGCGCGGGCGAGCAGACTGGAAGCCGGGGTGCTGGCCGAACAGCTCGCCAAGACCCGAGAGTCTCTCGAGAGGACAAGCCGATTCTTGAGGAGGAGCGTCTGCGTCGCCTTGAGCAAGACAACCGCTGGGAGCTCGAACGCGCCGAGCTGCTAGATCGGGCGGAGGTGGCGGAGCGTCTCCGAGCTGAGGCTGAGGCGGACCGGGCCCGGGCAGAGGAGCGTGCAGAGTGAGGCGGAGCGGGCTCTGGTCGAGCTTGTCGGAAGGGCGGGGCAGGTCGTGGCGGAGGCAATCGAGCGTTACAGGAGCTCGGATGCTTACTCGGCCGACCTGATGAAAGCCGCCCTACCCTACTACGAGGTAGCATTACGCCGGGGTGCTCGAAAGGGGTTCAAGCAAGGCTATCGCCGGGCGGTGGACTACGCCGATGAGCAAAACTCCGCGATCGAGTTCCCCTTCGGCCAGTGTTATGACTCGGATGAGTCGGTTTCCAGCTCTTCCTCGTCGATCGGGGGAGATTCGGAGGGGTCGCCTCCATCGGGGTCACCGACTCTGGGCATTTCGGGAGGGCTCACGACCGAGACAGTTCTCGCACAGGCGAGGTCAGTGTCCGAGCCGGCCGTCACCGAAGGCGCCGGGGGTGACGCGTCTCCTTCCACCGTTCCCGAATGTCAAAGTGGGCCCGAGGCCTGATGTACTTTGCCTCCTTCCCTTTTTGTCTTTCTTCCCTCTTTGTAGAGGGTTTCCTTTTGGTGTGATAATAAATGACTTGCTCTGTTTGAGTACCATCCTTGCCGTGATTTGGTTGGCGGATCTTGAGTGGTTGGGAGGTGCCGATATGCCCTGCGTGGTTTTCGCATGCAGTTTTGGTAGGCTTTTGACGGGGCGTCTTTCCGTTTCCTCATGCTTTGAATGTCAGGCCGCTTCGTGAATCCCGCTAGGGCGGGGGACGAGGAGTTGGAGGTGACTGTTTAGGGGATAAATCCTTTGGCGTGTTTCCGAGGAGGGGGGGGGTCATTTAAGGCGTGTAGCCTCCTTTGGCCTATAAGAAGGACCGAAAGGCGCCCTTTCCTCTTCACTGCTTGGGATTTTCTCTAACAGTCTTTCCTCGCTCCTTCCTCTTCACTGTGCGTTGTGCCCTTGTATTCGGAGCATGGAGGATCCTTCGGAGGGTGACGCCGCCGACGACGGGGAGCGGCGAGCTCCCGCTGCCCTGTAATGTATAACGGATCCCACGGTCGCCGCGTATGCACGAGACGGGTCTGACGGTCGCCGCGTAGATCTAGAGAGGGCTTCGACGTGTGAAAGCACGGTTCTTGCCCTTTCTCAGTTCCAGCGTGGCTTCCGGGTAGACGCCGAGGCGGAGGACGGATGGGGGCATCAGGGGAGCCCGCCGTTACTTCCCTCCATGTGAGGGGAGGAGGCGTATCAAGCTCCCTCCTCACCGAAGCCTTCCTCCGCTGCAGCCTCTTTCTCCCTCTTCTGCTCTTCATTTCTTTCACTCTTCGGGGGCTGCTTGCTCTCTCCTTCCTTCCAAGGAGTTGGCAGTTTGGAAGGGGGGAGGCCTTCACGGCGCTCCTTTTTCCTGGTTGTTGCCAACTTGGGAGGTAGCCTTCCTCAACGTTTAAAGGTGGCCTTCCTCCTGCAATCCCTCTGTCACCTTTGTCACGGGCCACCCGAGGCAACTGGCTTGACCACCTCTTGCCCGAGCCAGTTTCCGCACGAGGCAGAGTCAGTGGCTGGACACGAGGAGATCAAGACCTGAGTCAGCCGAGCGATGACCCCTTGAGGTGGTGTTAGACGGATTTTTGTTTTTTGCTATGGGATGTACTGGCATTTGCCTATCTGATGTACCAACGGTTTGGAATGAAAAGAAAAGGGATTTATTCCGTCCATCTTGCTGTACAATTTCAAAAATAGAATTTGCGTAGTGCGGCTGCGTTCCATGTCCGAGGAATAGGTTCCCCTTCCATTGTCGCTAACCTGTACGCACCTTTTCCGAGCGTCTCGACCACTCGGTAGGGGCCTTCCCAGTTGGGGGATTGCTTGCCCGCCGCCTCTAGTGGTCGAGAGGCTTCGGCTTTCCTGAGGACGAAGTCCCCCGGTTGGAAACGTCTGTCCCGGACCTTGGCGTTGTAGTATCGAGTGAGGCGTCACTGGTACTCCGTTGCCCGGACGTTCGCGATCTCTCGAGTTCGTCTGCTAGGTCGAGGTTCTCGAGCAATTTTTGCCCGTTTGCCTCGAGTGAGAAGCTGATCACTCGGAGAGACGGATTGGCGATCTCCAATGGAACGACGGCTTCGGTGCCATATACCAACTGAAAAGGGCTTTCACCGGTTGCCGTCCTGGGGGTTGTTCGGTGCGACCATAATACGCTAGGCAATTCCTCGAGCCAGCTACCCTTAGCCTTGCCGAGTCTGGTTTCTATGCCTTTCAAGATGGTCTTGTTGGCATTTTCAACCAGCCCATTGGCCTGAGGGTGGGCGACCGAAGTGAAGTGGTTACGGATATTTAGGTCGGCACATCTATCTTGGAAGTACCGAGAGTCGAACTGCCGACAGTTATCGCTTACTATCACTCGGGGGATGCCAAAGCGACAAATGATCGATTTCCAAACAAAGCGCCAAACGACTGTCGGTGATCCTCGCCGTAGCCTCGGCCTCGATCCACTTGGTGAAGTAGTCGATGGCGACGATGATGAACTTCTTCTGGGACTGGGCGGTTGGGAATGGCCCAAGGATATCGATTCCCCACCGAGCGAAAGGGTAAGGCTCGGCTAGGGTGACAAGTTCCATAGCCGGCTGATGGACCAAGTGGTCGAACCGCTGGCATCGGTCGCACTGTTGAACATAGGCCGAGCAGTCGCGCTGCAGGGTGGGCCACCCCTGTCGTAACAGGATTCTGGCCAGCGACCTTGCCCCTGAGTGCGCTCCGCACAGGCCTTCATGAATCTCTTGGATGGCTCGGCTTGCCTCGTCGGGACCGAGGCACTTCAGGAGGGGACCGGAGAACGATCTTCGGTAGAGAGTGTTGTCGAAGACGACGAAGCGCCGAGCTTGATACTTCATTCGGCGGGCTTCTTGAGGGTCGGAGGGCCCTTGGGAGTCTTGTAGCCAGGACAGGTAGGGGGAGCGCCAGTCACTTAGAGTGGACGAGTCAACAGCGAGGAGCTCCGTGTCAATGCTCGGGCGCTCTAGCTCTTCTAGGAGGACCGATCGTGTACCTTCCGGGTCTAGGGAGGAGGCCAATCGAGAGAGGGCGTCCGCCCGAGAGTTTTGCTCCCGAGCTATCCGGACTACCCCAAATTCCTCGAACTGTTGGGCCAGGCTCCGGACCAACTGAAGGTATTTGATCATGGGTGCCTCCCGAGCTTCATACTCGCCGTTGACCTGACCTGCGACTAGTTGAGAGTCGGTGTGGATCCTGACTCGCTCGACCCCCAGCCGTCGGGCCATGTGCGCTCCCGAGATAAGGGCCTCGTACTCAGAAGCGTTGTTGGATGCCTGAAAGTTGAATTTAAAGGCGTACTGTAGCTCTATCCCTTCGGGGGACCTCAGGAGTATCCCCGCACCGCTGCCTGCCGAATTGGACGATCCATCGATGAACAGTTCCCAGGTTGGCCCGGTCGTGGTCGGAGGCCTGTCCTCGGTGGGGATGGTGCTTTCGGCAATGAAGTCGGCGAGCGCTTGGCCTTTGATTGTTGATCGCGGCCGGTACGAGATGTCGTAGGCCCCGAGCATAATGGCCCATCTGACGAGTCGCCCTGAGGCCTCGGGGTGGGCCAGAATCTTCTTCAATGGCTCGCCGGTTAGCACGGTGATGGGGTGCCCCTGGAAGTAGGGGCAGAGGCGCCTTGAGGAGGTAACCAACGCTAGCACGAGTTTCTCGGTTGCGGGGTACCTCCGTTCGGCCTCATTGAGCACCTTGCTGGTGTAGTAGACTGGCCTTTCGATTCCCGAGTCATTTCTGACTAGGACCGAGCTGACCGTGGATGGCGTCGCCGAGAGGTAGAGCAGCAGGACTTCGCCTGGGGCGGGCTTAGAGAGCACTGGTGGCGAAGCCAGGAACTTTTTAAGCTCGGCGAACGCTGTCTGGCACTCCTCATCCCATGCGAACGTAGCAGACGCTAGCTTAGGTCCCCTCATCAGTTTGAAGAAGGGCAAGCATCGTTCGGCCGCACGGGACAGGAAGCGGCTGAGAGCGGCCACACGCCCTGCCAGACGCTGAACGTCTTTGATGCATGTGGGCGGGCGCATGTCCAGGATGGCCTGGACTTTGTCGGGGTTGGCTTCGATCCCGCGCTGAGTGACCATGAAACCCAGGAACTTCCCAGATTTTACTCCAAAGGCGCACTTGGCGGGGTTGAGCTTCATGTTGTACTTCAGGAGGGTGCCGAAGGTTTCGGCAAGGTCGGTGAAGTGGTCTTGGGCCTTGGGGGTCTTGACGAGCATGTCGTCAATGTAAGCCTCAACGTTCTGACCCAGCTGTCCCTCGAACATGTGATTTACCAGTCGCTGATATGTGGCTCCGGCATTCTTCAACCCGAAAGGCATCCGGGTGTAGCAGTACACGCCGCAGTCGGTGATGAAGGCGGTCTTCTCGACATCTTCTGGGTTCATTCTGATCTGGTGATAACCTGAATAGGCATCTAGGAAACTGAGTATCTCGTTGCCCGAGGTTGAATCAACCAATTGGTCAATGCTCGGTAGCGGATAGCAGTCCTTGGGGTAGCCTTATTCAGATCGGTGAAGTCCACGCACATTCGCCATTTGCCTGTAGTTTTTGGCACCAGGACGACATTGGCTAGCCACGTAGGGTACAGGACTGGTCTGAAGAGGCCTGTCTCTTGTCTCTTGGTGACCTGCGCCTTGATGATCGCCTGTTTCTCGGGTGCATGCTTCCTTCTCCTTTGTTGTACGGGCCTCACGGTAGGGTCGACGCTGAGCTTGTGCATCATGGTCTTCTCTGGTATGCCAGGGAGTTGATCATCGGACCAAGCGAAGACCTGAACGTACTCAGAAAGGAATTTTGTGTATTGCTGCTGTTCCATGGGTGGTAGGTCAGCTCCGATCCTTACTCCGAGGGCCGGGTCATCGTTTAGGAATACCGTTAGCAATTCGCCACCGGGCTCGGCGGTTACGGTCTTCCCTTCGATTCCCTTGGGGCCCTTGTCTCCCCCGTCCGACCTTGAGGCTTCCACCGAGATGTTGTAGCACCTTCTGGCCGTGGCCTGGTTACCTCGGACTTCCCCCAACCCGTTTTTGGTGGGAAACTTCATTTTCTGGTGATAGGTAGATGGTACGGCCTTTATCCGGCTGAGGATTTTCCGACCGAAAATGGCATTGTACGCTATCATACCCTTAATCACTATGAAGTCCACCATGACCGTAACGGTTTTGGGTGGGGTGCCGATGGTGACCAGCAGGCTTAGGGCTCCCTCGGGGTAGGTGGCTAGGCCGTTAAACCCGCAAAGGGGTGTTCGGATCGGGCGGAGCTTGGATGGGTCTTCCCCCATCTTAAGGAAACAGTCGTAAGATAATACATCGGGGGCGCTCCCATTGTCAACCAGAATTCTATCTACGTTACAATGGTTTATTGTGGCCGAGATAACGAGAGCATCATCATGCGGGGTCTTCAGCCCTTCCAGGTCTTGGTCGGAGAAGACTATGACCTGGGGCTCCCTCGGCGGGCCGCTGGAGGGTTCTAAGACCTGGCTGGCCTGCTCAGCATGACGCTTCCTTCCTCTGCTGGTGTCGCCGCCCGACGCCGTTCCTCCGGAGATGACGTTGATGTGGACCACTCGGGGGGTGTTGTCGATCTCCTCGGCGGCGTCCCGGTCTTCTTTGCGCCCGGCTGAAAATCGGGCCAGGTGCCCTTGACGGATGAGACGCTCGATCTCGTCCTGGAGCTGGTGGCAGTCGCCGGTATGGTGCCCGTGGTCGCCGTGGAACAGGCAATGCCTGTCGCGCTTGCGGTTCTTCGACCTCATCGGTTCGGGCCGGCGGAGGAGTCCCGAGTCTTTGATGTCTTCGTAGATCTCGCAGACTGGTGCGGTCAGCGGGGTGTACCGCTCATACTTCCTCTTGCGCTCTCCTTCCCGATCGCGCTTCTTGCCCGAGCCAGGGTTTGGCTCGGAGGCTCGCTTCTTGTCCCCCTCCCGACCCGAGCCGGTTGTGTCTCGGCAGGCGCTGAGTACTTCTTCACACTCGGCGTGGCGCAGTGCCAGAGTCACTAGCTCGGCAAGGGTCGAGGGAGGGTGGAGGACAAGTTCGCGGCGGAGGTTCTCGTCCCGGGTGCCCCCGGTCAGAGCGGTCGTGGCCGAGGCCACATCCAGGCGGGGAATTCTGAGGGCTTCCGATTTAAATCGGTGGACATAAGCCCGGAGCCTTTCCCCTTGCGCCTGTTTGAGGGCCAGGAGCCCCGCTACTGACCCTGGGGGGGCGCTTCCGGCGAAGCTCTCCTTGAAGACTCGCCCGAATTGCCTGAAGTCCCGGATGGACCCAGGGGCGAGGGCCCGGAACCATGCCTGAGCGCCTTGGACCAGAGTGGCCGCAAAGGCTCGGCATTTAATAGGATCCGGTGTTCCATGCAGAGTCACCAGGGCGTCGAAGCTGTCGTAGTGGTCGGCTGGGTCGCCCTGGCCATCATAGAGCTTGAAGGTCGGAATGGAGGTTCTGGGAGACACCTCTGCCTTCAAGATGTATTCGGAGATAGGGGATTTCTCCTCATCCTCCGGGAAAGAGGTTTTCTGCAGGGCGCGGAGGGCACGCTCTTGCTCTGCAAAACGTCTTTCGAAGTCCCTCAGCCGGAGGGAAAGTTCCGGCTGTGGTCATGCCGTGGGACTGGGGGGAGCGTCGTGGCGATCCTCAGGCCCGCCGGCGCTCGGGCGTGGAGGCCTCGCCCCCTGTTTCCCTTTTCTGGACGTGGAGGAAGCCTCTTGCTCCGGGGGCGGAGCTTGCGAGGGTCCTCCCACGTTGTTGCGGATGAGCTGCTGACCGCGGAGGGTGAAGTGGCCCCTAGCGGTATGCTGGGACGCACTTCGGGGGGGGGGGGGGGGGGGGGGCTCCCGGACGGGGCGCGGGACCTGGCATCCCTTGCCGCCTGGGCCCTCATGAGCTCCACGAAGACGTCAAGCTTCTTATTGAGGGCCTGGAAGACCTCGTCGCCACCGTTGGGGGGTACCCCCGTCGTCGTCGGAGGGGGCGGCGGTCCGTTGGTGGGGACACTGGCGTTGGAGGGAGGGTTCTGTGAGGCCCTAGAGGGGCCATCTCCTGCCGCCACCACGGCCTTGCGCTTCTCGACGGCGGATCTCCTCCCTGAGCTTCTTCTCACCATCTCGGCTCTTCGTGCGTTTCCCACAGACGACGCCAGATGAAGAGGCGAAATCTCGCGCTTGTATCCTGAGCGGGCTGTGGATCACCTGAAGATGAACTGCAAGGCAGGGAAACGTATCAGAGGGCCCAGGGGGCTTCCCTGGGGTAAAACCCTCCGATGGCTAAGTCAGTAGAGCTATGGTGGAAGCAATAATGGGGAGGAGAAAAACTAGCGCGCGAGATTCCTCTCCACCAAAGGGTGAAGCAGATTGCTCAGGAGTTTGGGTCTATGAGTACCTGGATGGCTCTCTTCTTCCGTCGGAGGGTAGCCCTGGTTTAAATAGTGTGCCGCCTTCAGGAGTCCAGCAAGCTGAGGGGTCTCCGGCGGGAGTTACGTCCTTGACGTGGGCTTTCATGGCCTTATCGTGGGGACGTTATCGCCTTGAAGTCCGGCGGTTTCCTGGCTCCCCTATCCGTTGGGGACTCTTGAACGGATGATGTTTGGTCTGGCCGAGCTCCCGAAATGCCCGCCCTGTCCGGGTGATGAGCATAGCTCGGTGGAAGAGGGGTCGGATAGGTCTGCTAATGCCTGTCTCTCCCGGGTGGGGAAATGGCTTGGGCTGGACCTTCCTTATGACCTGACCATCACTCGGGCCCTCCGAGCCTAGAGGCCGCCGGGGAGAGTTGGTTCCTCGAGTGTTTTCTTATTGGGCTTTTCTTCCCTGAGTGGGCCCTGTGAGCTGTCACCCGGGTGGGCTTGCCTCGTTGGACCCTGTTGGGTCTAGTTGGGCTGCTCTTTGGGTGGGCTACAGAAATCCCCCTCTCCAAGCGTGAAATGACTTGCAGCAAGTGAGCAAGACATGAAGACAAAATAAAAGGATTTAACCATTTTAATCTAAACATGATTCATAGTTGTCATTATCAAAACTAGGGTTCCAACAGGGATTGCCAGTGGCAGGGGCCCCTGTGCTCGGCCGTGAGCTGAAAGATTATCGTGATGAGACAGAGGATTTACTCGGGCCTCAGGTGGCTCGATCGAAGAGGCCAGTGACCAGTCTTCCGCCTGGGAAGCTCAGTGCTGCGATGGGGCTCGCGCAGATGATACGCGGGTCGCTAGAGGATTTAGATGTGTACTCGGGGCGAGTGAGACAGAGACTCAGATCTCAGGGGAGGAGCGAGCAGTAGGAGTTACGACTTTTCTTCTTGTACTTCTTTGGGAGACTGTTGTTTGCTACTGCTTCAAACAAGGTGAATCTGAAGTATCTCTTGCTGGTGTGGGATCTAGAACAGGGACCTTAGCTTGCGTGGGGGAGAGCGATGCTGGCGCACCTCTTCGCCCATTTGGATCCTGTACGCCCAGGTTCAAGAAACCTGGGAGGTTTCACGCCTTTCCTACAGGTATAAATCTACCCCTTCTAGGCATGTTGATTCAAAATTTGATGGATTGATTGTTCTTTTTTTGTTTTCAGATTTGGGGGTACACTCGGTTCCCTCTAGGTCGCGACATGATCCCGCGAGCCCTGATGTAGGTGGTTCCTCTAATGGCTCGATGGGAGATGGTCTGGGATCGACGCTTAGTGGCCACTAGACTCTCCGATCTCAGGACAGCGCTGGATGAGTACCCTCCCCACTGGGTGAGTGTTTTGGAAAAAGAGTTATGTGATTTGTTTTAGCATTTGTTGGGTGCTCAATTAGCAAAACATTCATTTTTTCTTTGATGTGTGACAGGTGATTTGGACCCCTTACACGATAGAGGACACCACCACTCAGCCTTGGGTGAGGGAGGGGCGAGCTTGGTTCCATAGAGATACTGTGATGTTCTGCGTGAACCTGAGGGAGCCGATCTTCCTTCGCCTAGTGCAGAGGACGCTGGGGTGGGATCAGCCACCGGTGGTGATTCCAGCTGAGCATGAATCAGATCAAGGACGTCGCTGGACTTGGGCGAGCGATCAGGACTGGGCCTCCCGCTAGTACAGAGAGGCAGAGGCATTACAGGAAGGTCCCTCACTGGAGCATGACCGGACCGTGAGGAGTAGCGAGATTTACTTGGCAGATTATCAGGACCGGTATGCCAGACGGCTTTGTCTCGACACCCGAGAGGTGAGTAGCTCTTTTAGCTCTCAACTGTGATGTTCTTGTTTAAGCAAAGTGCTAAGCGAGCTTGAGGATGTGGTGTGTAGATGTCAGAGACTGAGGCAGTGAAAATGCGTAAGGATCGGATAGGTGTCCTTAATAAGACAATAGTGAACTTGCGACACGAAATTTGAGAGATGGTAAGTCAAAACAAATTGATTGATTTGGAATTTGGAATTGATTGAGCTTGACTAACCACTTGTCCCTTGCCGTGCCAGCGAGGGGAATTGGCCTATGTGCGGGTGAGAGCAGGCGGAGAGGCTGGTCCTTCATCTCGAGTCGGTGCCCTGGAGGAGCTGGAGGATCGCCTAGCTAGGGCTATCGAGCGAGCCAAGGAGCGAGAGGCCGTGCTGGCCGAGGTAGTAAGAACCTAGCACTCAAGTTGAAAGTAGTTCTCTTCTTTATCATCTTTGCCTATTTTTACATGACTGTTCATTTTCTGCAGAGGAAGGAGCTGGCGGCCAGCCTGGCCGTCCGGCGAGAGCAAGACGCACGGATAGAGGAGTTGACACGCCATCTTGGAGAGCTGAGCTCCATTGAGAGGATAGAGGGTCGCCTTGCCGAGGTGAAGGAAAGAGAAGCTGAGGCGCGTGCTTGAGAGATGGCGATGGCGGTCTGGGAGCAAAGGACTCTCGATCAGCTAGAGGCCTTGCGACGACGGGTGCTGCGGAGGTACCAGGGCAGAGGTGCCCCAGGAGAGGGAGCTAGGCCTACAACTCCTTCTGAGTCACTGCAGACCATAGGAGACGTGCATTTTACTATGGACGAGCTTATGGGTATGATGCGGTCTCCTGCAGGACAGGGAGCGATCTAGCCAGCCACCTCAGGTTCGAGAGCTTCGCGGCCATCACGTCTGCGAGACATGGGGGGCGGAAACGGAGATGAGGCTGATAGTCGGCGTAGCCGACCTCGTACTGGCACAGATTCGGAGGAGGTAGAGAAAGAGAGAGATATGTGCAGCTGAGTAGCAGCTGCCCCTTTTGTACACTGGGGGTATGCCCCTAGGATGTTGTTTCAATGGAATGTAATGGACATATTTGGCAGTGAAATGAGATTTCTTCAGTGTACTTGTCTTGATTTGGCTTGACGTTGTCTTCCCTTTTTACATGTTCCAACCACACTAAAGGGAAAAGGTTAGTGTAGTATGTTTTTGAGCCCCCTGCCAAAAGCAGATAGTACCTTTCTCGATGCAGGGTCAGAGGGCTAAATCTTATTAACAAGATTTAGAAAAGAGGAAACATGATATGCGCATGCAAGCAAGCGAAATGTAAGCCAAAAGGGAATGTGATCATGCAATGCTCATGTGGATGCAAAACATATTTTTAGATTTTGAATTTTTGCACATTTTTTGATGTTTTGTACTTACATATTTTTTTTTTGGAGTTATGAGTTTTTTTGGATTTTTTTTTTTGGATTTGAATGTATTGATTTTTTTTTGGAACGCCTAGTGACCACCCATATGGCACCTGGCCTATATGGAGACAGGGGTTTTCTAAATTACCTCCCAGGTATCCTGAGCGCACATCTAGGTTGATTTGGGCCTCTAGACTCCTCGAATGATAGTCCCGCCAGTTAAGTCTTATCTTGATGACAATGCCATCATGCCAAGCTTAGGCTCCCAGTTGCTTCCTACCATAGGGATACACCCAAAAAGCGTTCGAGGTAAATGATTTGCCCAACCCGGGTCTATTTCCTCACAACTCTAGATGGTATAAGATGGAACACCCTGTAACCCTAACGGGCAACCACGCGACGCTGACCCAGAATCAAACACCGTCGCACCCATAGGTGACGCGCTTGCATTGACCTAAGCCCGAGGTAACATAAGAAAGCGTTAAGGGCGGTAAATAGAGGTCTTGACCAGCCAGAAACACAGAGACCCCTTCGTAGCAATGGCTTCTGTTATTTAGAAGTGGACAACCATAAATGTATTTTGTTAAATAAGGTTGCAACCTAGACAGGATTCATCATTCAGGACCTCCATCAAGCTTTACATCTTTTGAGGGGAGAAGGAAGAATGTAGGGGGTAAACCTCCTGAGAGGACATGGCAAAGCTGTTAACCCGGTGAGCTAGTTGAAGGCCTACTCGACTTTCTCCTTTTGGGCAACTTCGGACCATACCCCGAGCATTATGACGTTAGATGCCCCTGCTGTGGGAAAATTTTGATTTGATTCTTTGAATAGGAGGGGTTTCATCTGCTAGGGTCAGGCACGGTCACGACTAGGCTTTTCATGTGACTTTGTCACATATCCATAATTTTGCTTTCTTTCTTTTTTCTTTCTTTCTTTTCGGGGAAGAAGAATATTATCATTTTATTTTGAAAATCCTATTTTTTATGCCTGCAGGGACACTGCCCTCTTCTCGTGCTCTGACCTGGGCTCGAGGGGATGAATCCTACTCTCGCCTTAAGGATCTTGTACTTCGGCTTCACATGCTCAACATTTTAAAGGCGCCGGCTGTCTCATTTGGTCGAAGAGAAGAAGAACAAAAGAGTGCCGCTTATCTGGAGACCTTCGGGTGAGGCCTCATCAAAGGTGATGCTACCCATTTTGGATAAGACACGTGAGTGTGTGCAAGTTGTTTTCTTTCTTATAAACATAGGCCGATGTGGCCGGACAGGAATCTCCACGGTTCTGGCGGACCAAGACCCGATACCTACCACATCTTGACGGTCCCTATCTAGCATGAAGGGTTGATGCAATGAGTTTGGACTACGTGGCGATCATCAGGCGTTGATTTTGATTTTTCTTCCTTTTTGTTTGTTTTGAAAAATTTATTTTTTTTTGAATTTTTTGTTTGTTTTTGAATAGTTATGTACAAAGTCTCATGAATAAAATTTCTTGAGATACACCCCATTCCATGGATATGTGAGCTCTACTCCTTCGGAGTCTACCAATTTGTAAGCATCACCTGAGTAGACTTCTTTGACAACAAACGGGCCTTCCCAATTTTCTTGAAATTTTGCTTTTAAACCGGTGGTTTTAGTGATTTTCCTTTTTAAAACCAGTTCACCTACCCTGAATTTTCTCTCTAGAACCTTCTTGGCATAGTAACGTGCAATTCTCTTGCGATATACTTGAGCGTGATCGGCCGCGATCATTCGTTTCTCATCTAATAGTTTCAACTGGGCCAATAGGTTTTCTCGACGTTGCTCGGGATCGAGCTCAGGGTCCAGCTGCACTCTTAGTGAGGGAACGAATATTTCATATGGGAGTACCGCATCTGTCCCAAAAGTAAGTGCGTACGGGGTTTGACCCGTGGGAGTATGGACGGAAGTGCGGTAAGCCCAGAGGGCCTCAACGAGGCGATCTGGCCAGTCTGAATAGTGGTGAGATCTGCAGGTTTTCTTGATGATCCTAATGAGAGTTTTATTTGTAGCTTCAGCTTGTCCGTTTCCTTGTGGATAGTATGGAGATGAATGATGCAAATTGATGCCATATTTACCATACATATCGCGGAGCTCCTGGGATGTGAACTGCGGTCCGTTGTCGGTGACGATGTCACGGGGAACGCCGAACCTTGCAAGGATGTTGCGCTTGATAAACTTGACCACCGTTGCTGCTTTGACTTCCGTGAATGCCTCAGCTTCTACCCATTTCGTGAAGTATTCTGTAGCGGTGAGAAT
The DNA here is from genome assembly GCA_022559845.1 of Amorphophallus konjac. NCBI lineage: Eukaryota > Viridiplantae > Streptophyta > Magnoliopsida > Alismatales > Araceae > Amorphophallus > Amorphophallus konjac. Next base: position 2,650 of record JAHNEJ010000219.1, on the reverse strand, counting down.
GAAGGATTTCCTTCGGATTTCTCCGATTCTATCCTCCAAGGGACCAACTACGTCAAATGCCCACATGGCGAAAGGCCAGGAAGCTATAAGAGGATGAAGTGAGGATGAAGGAGCGTGGACCTTGTCGGCGTGGAGTTGACATTTAGCGCAATGGCAGACAAAACGGGCACAATCCTCGTTCATGGTAGGCCAATAGTATTTACGAAGAAGTTTCTGAGCAAGCATGCGACCATTTACATGGCCACCACATTCGCTGGAATGTGCAGCTTCGACAACAGCTCGAGACTCGGCCTCATCGAGGCAGCGGAGATAAACTCCACTGAGAGATTTGCGATATAAGAGACCACTTATAATGGCAAAATGCTCTGCAGCTCGGCGAATGGCACGCCGGTCGGAAGCAGTAGCATAATAGGGAAGGAGAGATCCCTGAGATAATTTTCAATATCGAAGAACCAAGGGTTGCCGTCTTCAAGATCAATCTCAGGCTCATGGGAGATGACGTGGACTTGAGAAGAGGGATCAGTGAATTGTCGGAACCAAGGATCAAAATGTGAGGGGGTGTGCATTCTCTGCACAATGACCGTAAATGACGGCTTTTTGCCAGGGATTGGAAGAGAAGATGCCAGAGACGCCAGAGCATCGGCTAGAATGTTTTGAGCCCTAGGGGTGTGCACCAGGGTGAGCTTCCTAAACCGCCGGACTACCCTGCCAACCAGGTCTTGGTAGGGTTTCAATTTCGGGTCCCGGGTTTGGTACTTGTTGAGGGATTGCCGCAATATGAGCTGAGAATCTCCAATGATCCGGAGCTCCTTAACTCCGAGTGCCAGCGCCACCTTTAAGCCCACGAGGAGTGCCTCATATTCAGCCATATTGCTTGTAGCAGGGAAGGTTAGCTGACAAGCACGGGGAATAATGATGCCTTCTGGGGATTGGAGAACAGCTCCGACTCCACATCCCTTGGAATTGAATGCGCCATCGAAGTAGAGAATCCACGAAGGTTCACCATCTATAATGGCTCCTAACTCTTCGTACGGGAAACTCTCATCGACAGGGGAGAATGTAGGGAGTGTATGATGGGCAACGTGCTCGGCAATGGCGTGCCCCTTGACCACCTTCTGACTGACAAAGGTGATGTCGATTTGATTAAGAAAACTCTGCCACCTCACCAAACGATCAGTTAGGGCAGGCTTTTCCAGCAAGTACTTGATAGGGTCCATTCGCACCAAGAGCTTGACTTCATGTGTAAGAAAATAGTGTTTAAGCTTTTGGGCGACCCAGACGACGGCCGCGCAAGTCTTTTCCATGGGAGTGTAACGCTGTTCGGCATCATTGAACAGTTTGGACAAATAGTAGACTGCGTGTTCTCTTTTGGCATTGTCATATTGGGCCAATACTGCTCCAACATATTCATACATGGTAGAAACATAGAGCAATAAAGGCTGACCCGGGACCGGGGGGGCCAGAACGGGAGGATTTAAAAGATAGCTTATCAGGTCATCGAAGGCCTTTTGACATTTGTCATTCCAATCAAATTTAGCCTCTCCTTTTAACATGTCGTAATAGGGCTTGCATCGTTGAGAATGGTGAGATATGAATCTCCTAATGAATTGTAAACGCCCGATTAAACCACGGACCTCTTTGATATTCTTGGGAGGAGGCATCTCGGCAATGGCCTTAGCTTTGTTACTGTCAATCTCAATTCCTCTCTTGCTGACAATGAACCCTAGAAGCTTGCCTGAAGAGACCCCGAAAACACATTTCTTGAGGTTCATTTTAAGTTGGTGCTCCCGTGACCGTTGGAGAACTGCACGAAGGATCTCTGCGTGGCCACTCCTGGTTCTGGATTTAACCAGAATGTCATCCACATAAACTTCCATATAAATATGCATCATGTCATGGAAGATAGCCATCATTGCCCTTTGATAGGTTGCCCCTGCGTTCTTAAGACCAAAGGGCATGACGACATAGTAGTAGGTCCCCCACTGAGTGGTGAAAGATGTTTTCTCCTGGTCTTCCTCCGCTAGGCGGATTTGGTTATACCCCGAGAAGTCATCCATGAAGGAGAGCATCTCATAGCCGGCGGTGTTGTCCACCAGGACATCTATGTATGGGAGAGGAAAATCATCCTTTGGACAAGTATGATTAAGGTCACAGAAATCTATACAGATACGGACCCTACCGTCCTTCTTCATAACAGGGACGATGTTAGCTACCCATTGTGGATACAAAACTACCCTGATGAACTTGGCCTTATGGAGCTTGTCCACTTCTTCTTTGACTTTGAGTGCGAGTTTCGGGTGAAATTGCTTTAATTTCTGTTTGACAGCTCGAGCATCGGGCTTCAGGACCAGACGGTGTTCAACTAAGGATGGGTCCAGACCTGGCATGTCCTCGTAGGACCAAGCAAAGGCATCTGAAAATTCTCTTAGAACCGACACAAGAGCAGCTTCTTCTTCGTCAGTCAAATTGGCACTTATCAATATAATCTTTGGATCATCCTTGGTGCCGAGATTGATTTCCTTGGTGAATTCATCAACGGACACATTGGGCTCATCAAATTTCTTGGTTCCGTCGTCGAAGGAAGCTATCGGATCACTACCATCTTCTAATGGCTCTTCTTCTTCTTCTGCGTCATCCTCTTCTTCTAAAA
>JAHNEJ010002348.1:147500-346043 GCA_022559845.1 Amorphophallus konjac | reverse complement strand
AATATATCATTAAATATGTGAATAACACAAATAAAATCAATAAGATTAGTAAATTCATCCATTCAGATATGAGAAATAAATTAAAAACCTATCAAAATTAACATAAAATTTGAACACCTAAATAACACGAAACTCAGATATGAAAAATAACTAAATTTATACATACACATGTGCTAATTGTTGAAGGAGTGTGTGGAGTCTGATCTACCTTTGACCCAGCCAAACAAGCTTGCCAGGCCTTGCTTAGGTGAGCTCAGCCGAAGCGAGGCAAGTTATGGGCTCCTTGCCTCACCTCATTGCCTAGGAGAATGCCTCAAGTGCTTTGGTAACTTAGTTGACAAAATTGGCTCACCTGCTGCAATGCTACATAACCTGGCAATTTCCTCTCTACATATTCATTGAGATGCACATTTACAGGACAGGGGGCAAATGATCCAATGCAATTATTCATGACCCGTAGGAACTAAAAAGTATACATGATAATGTTATAATCTGCATCTTGATATTTATCTGATCTCCAACGTGAACCTTGAACTCTCGATTGCACAAACTTCCTCTATGATATTGTTCCCTCATAGATAAGCTTAGGTGGATGTTGTCCAGCAAGATTCCAATTTTGTGAGACATTTTACACTAATCAGAAAAGACCCTCTGATAGATTCAATCCTGTACTGCCAAAGATTTTTATCAAGTGTTGTATTCATATTTAAACCCAAGAAGCCAATGTCCTTTCTAGTGACATCACACCATCTCATTTTAAGCCTGCTCCGAGCTCTTCTACTAGCATCCACTAAGATTTAATCATATCTTTTAACTGACGCTGAGTTAGAGCGACAATGCACATGTCCAAACCGCCCTCATTTTACCATCAATTGGACACCCAAGTCCTCATGGATGCACTAATTCCTAATCTTATCTTTCTTAGTTTTACCACACATCCATCTCAACATCCTCATTTCTACTACACACATTTTGTGAATATGTTCCTTCAGATAGATTCAATATCAAGCGTAAAGCTTAAAGCTTAGTTTCTAGGAAGTGCCAGCTTAATTTTGTTACACTCTCACTCCCAGATTTCTTTCTTAATGTGGAGTGTTTGAAATATTCTATCTCTTGATGGAAATATAATTTTTAAAAATTGGGACAGTGGAGAGTGAATATCTGGCTATATTTTCCCCCTTTGGACTAGCAAATTAGGAGTTTAAGGATTGGACCATTCCCACGGACCTCAGTCTATGTTAACTATATCACTTCAACAAGTGAAAACCCTCGATTAACTATCAAGGGTGATGCCCTGAATAAAGCCAACCAAAAGTATGCAGCCCTCTCATTGAATAACCTTGTGAATTGAGCCTAAATGCTCTACCATGATGATGAGTTATGCAGAGTTTGGAAATGACTAAGGTGTTTTAGGTTGATTTGGGTGTTTTAGGTTAAAAAGATATTGTGGTGATTTGCATGTTTTGAGGGTATAGGGGTGTTTGATCAATTTTGGCTTTAGTATGTGTTTTAATGACTGGGGCTGCTTTGAAATCCTAGCATATGTTCTTAAGCTATTTTTATCATTTAGGGTTCAGTGTATGCCACTACTAAATTTTTTCCTCAATTTGTCTTCTTGTAGCAAAAGCCATTTTGGTTTCAACTGATCACTCAATGAATCACCCAATCCAACCCTAGTAGGCTAGTAGTGAGCATCTCAGTAATGATTTTATACACCCATTCAGCAAGCTAATAGGCCTGAATGTCTGCAAATCTGCAGCTAGTTGGGAATGAAGGCCATAAAGGTCTTATTCGCACTCCTTAGGTGAGTACAGCCTCCTCAAAATCTCTAAGACTGGCAAAAATACCATGAGCAATCATCTCCGAGAAGTGCTGTAAGAGGACAAGGAGAAAAGCATCAAGTCCCGATGCTTTGTCGCCTGCCAAGGGTCCAAGTCAAAGAGCACAACCTTTACTCATCCACAGTGAAGGGTCTAACCAACTCCCCAGACTATCCTCTAGAGAGATATGAAGGAAGTTCCCCTCTATCCAAGGTATCCATCTCTCCTTAGAATAAAGGTAAGGATAGAAGCCTACTACATTCCCTCAACCTCCTGTCGTTAATCAACTGATCACCATTTTGGAGCTTCTTGATCGCATTAAACCTTCTTCCCCCTGAAGCAAATCTAGGAAAGGACGTTGTATCCTATCTCCCTCCTGCATCCATCCCTACCTGGTTCTCTTTTTCCAATATGCCTCTTCCTCGGCAACAGCTTCTGCATATTCTGTTAACTTGTCCCCTAGCTTTCTGTCTACTTCAGTAAGTATACCTTCTCCTCCATGGTGTCAAGACTTTCTTTAGTAACTTGATTCTCTCCTCCTTGGCAGGTAGTCTTTTATTCTTTCCCCAGTTCTGCAATACCCATCCAAGATTTGCAATCTTCCTGTCACAAGAGACATCTCTCCTTCTGTCAAGGTATCGATTACTGCCCTATTAAATAATCATTCCTGAGACAACTTTGACTTGACGCCTGATGATCTGCCTCTCATTATCCCTGTTAGTTGTCTTTAAAAGAACAACTTTGTTATCTGATGCCAGTCTTGACAAACACTTAGCATCCTAAAAATCATTATTCAGGATATCTATGTGTAAGTAATGGATTCTGCACTCTAATAACCAGTGGGTCTCTCACTCTAGGATGTTTAAAGAACTTATTATCAAGAATCATCTTGCTTGTCAGCATGTTATCGAAGAGAAGCTGTAAATGGTTCATCCGCCTATTTGGATCTATAGATTCCCACAAAATATGTTATAAAAGAAATGTAAGAATAGAAAATGAAATTTGAAGATTGGATCTAAATCAATCTTTCCTCAGTACTATGCAATTTGTCACAGAGTTGCAATTTGAATACTAAGCACTGCTTTTTTTTTTGGAAGGTGGCATACAGCCACATTTCATTAGGAAAAACTGAAGATATTACAATCACTAATCTTCATCACCCTAGGGTTATACCAAGTAGGTAAAACACCCCCACAAAAAAGAACATAGCCCCCCCCCCCCCCCCCGAAAAGAGAATTACAGGATCAGATGTTTCCACCCCCACTGAGCACTGCTAATTACAAACATGAATTGTGTGCTTATTATACACAGAAACATGTATTCTCAATAGGACTTCATTTGTCATACCAAATCAAAGATACCGAGGATGGGGGACTCATAATATACATTATACATGAATAACAGGTTTCCACTTGCTGAGGAGCACCATCTTGTTCTAAACTCAAACAAGTTATACCTGAAATATCTCATATGATCTTTGTAGAACACCAATTCAACTACACATTGAAGCACTCTGTCGAAGACTCTTGCATGGTTTGCCATCTCTTACGAGATCCCCAAGATCTGTCTGTCCAAGGGTCCCAAGAAAAATCCCTATGAGATGATTTTAACATGTAAAATCATTCAAAAATGATAACCTAACCATGAGTTTGGCTTATGATCTACCTACATCTTTGACCGAATATGACTAGATGCACAAGCATTGCATGAAGATCACCCTCACGCCAAACTGCTACCAGTGTCATCCAATTATTTGAAAAGGCAGCGCCTCAAGTGAGGCAGTAGAAAGATGACTTGCGGCATGCACCTTAGGCCATTTGCTTGAGGTTTATGCCTTTTATTAATTGAGGTGTACATCTCAGGGATGCACCTCAAGACATTTACTTGAGGCCTATCCATCGGTTGAGGAGGTGAGGTCCTGAGATGTTTTAAGGCAGACCTAAGGCTCACGCTTCTTTTAGTGCCCTTCAAGCATGAATCAATTATGATAATCTTAACAGATAAACAAAAAGGGGATTTGAATCAAACCCAACTTTTTCTATTGGCAAAGGAGAGGGCAGCAATTATGACACCTGCTGCTTCATTGACAACTGCAACTGACTTGACATTGATGACATTTCTTTGACATTCTATAAGAAAGTTATATTTTTTGCTTTTCGTATGGTGTCCCCTTCCTTTTTCTTCTTCTTTTGATGGCTTCATGACACCCTTAACTCCTCCATATTCCTTCTTCCCTAGTCTAGTTACCTCCTATTCTCTTCTCCTCCACATCTTCTTTGTACCCCTACCCTTTTTCTGCTAGCTATAGCTTCCAGCCCGTAGTTCACTTTCTCCGACCCTATCATTGAGTTAAGATTGTGTTCCCTGAAAATTAGTATTAGTGGCAAGCTTTTTATGGTTTTAAGATTCTTTTCCTAAATTAATGAGGCTTACATCTCATTGTGCCTCAAGGGATCAGGCTGACAAAAAGTGCCTCAAGAGCTTTTAACTATGGTGTCACCACCTGGATGCACGTCCCCATCCATAAGTGTAGCTTTTGATCGCTGAGGAAGAAAGGAACAGAGAAGAGGTGAGATGTGAGAGAAGCAAGTGATGCCTGGATTTTTCACCCAACAACAGAAACTCCCTGCCTTCCCCCTTCTTAAATTGTAAACTCCCAACTAACCCACAATTCCAATTGAAAGAAAATCTTACCCCCAATGAATGTGGGGAATACCTGGATGTGTTATTTGGGTTGAGGTTATCCTTTGGAAATATTTCATTTAAGCCCTTTCTATCTTATACTCATGATAATCCTATCATAGAATATTAAATATCTAGTCTTTAATGCTAAAAGGCAGTATCAGATTTATCTTTACTCTATGCTCCTCATTAGTATCAATCAACTCCTTCTCTAACTATGACTATATAGCCCCTTAAAACCTTTGAATCATTGTGAAAGTCTTTGATATTACTCTCTCTCTCTCTCTCTCTCTCTCTCTCTCTCTCTCTCTCTCACTCTCAAACACATACACATGCAAAAGTTTTAACCTCCCTCTCTCTCTATCCTATTCTCTTTTCTACTTTTTGTACTCTCTCCCTCTCTCTGGTTTGTTCAAATTTTACATGAAATTGGTGTGTTCTAGACTAATTTGACATATTGGAATAAATAAATTAGAAAGTCTATAAGTTTTTATGCATTTTGTGATAATTAAACATATATTTATATATCTAAAAAGGGCATCCAAAATGCCTAGGTCATCGCCTATGCATTTGAGGGTAAGGTGACCCCTTGGTCACCTCAGTCGCCTCTTGCTTCTGACTACATAGCTATCAAAACCTAGCACCTACCCCCACCTTGATATCTCTTCAGAAAAATCTATTAAATCATACTTGAGCTAATTTTAGGCCATCATGTTGAATTAATAATTGGGATATGTAATCATCAGGATTTAAGCCAAGTTTCATTCCTTATGGCTCACAGATTCAACCTTCTCATTTCCTGTGACACCTTTTCCATTATCATAAATCCTCTGTATAATTCACTGGTAAGCTGAATCAAGATCCTCTTTGTATTCACTTTCCAATGATGATAGATCAAATGCATATTATTAGTGGCAACCTCTAGATGGAACTTGGGATGATGGATCAGACTTCATGTCTGAGCACATGCAAACTCAAAGCAACACCTAAAACCAGCTGCAATTGTTCCATGATAACAAGTCCCTCTTCTACATACGCAACAGTTTCATAATGAAGACAGTTTGCACAAGATTAGAACCGACGTAATGACCAAGATGACACAAACTCAAATTTTGAATTGGATGCCAATTTTTAAAATTTTGCTTGTAGCCACAAGATGTGAACTGGCATTTTGAGTGGTTGGCCTTTATGAAGGATCTTCCAAGCTCTTTTTAGCCTAAATCAGCCCTCGAGGCAACTAGTTACACCAACAAAAAAATTCTATCAAACTTTCGCGACTGATTCATATAATAATAGCTGGTTTAACTTTAATGGACTAACGATTCCATAAAATTTCTGATTGTCATATCGGTGGATGCAAAAAGATACAGAAAGGCATCACATTGAAGAAACAATGAAAATCGCAATAACCCCTCTGGTTGGCGTGCAAGCATCCGTTAAAGATTGAAAATTTGTCCAAATCATCCATGTTAACTTCATGCACATGGGTTCTCAGGATTTAGTTGCCAAGAAAGGGTAAATAGCTGCAGGACTTGAAAGCAAGCAAGTGCCATTCTCGCCCGGCCTACGAAAAAGTAGACCAACATGATTCAGGAACGATAGTGCTGCCAAAATTCTACCAACTCTCTCCACGTGAAGCACAACATAAGAACGATGTTCAAGATTTTTCTGTTTGTTTGTTCATTTTTTCTCTAATGCGGGCACAGAAAAGAACGACAGCTGACAACTCAGCACTCCGAGACCAAATGCATGACAAATGGGTAGAAACCTATAAAAAAAAGGGGAAGAAACGAGTACCCTCCTATGGCAAAACCACCGGCAAGTTCCAACGGAAACACGAGGTACGGGACAATGCAAACGAGTGGCCACAAAAAGTAAAAGGATATAAGAGGGGAAAAAAGGCCGGCCGAAGGATAGCTAATATATACCCTGCTAAAGGAATCCAGCAACGAACGAGATATCATCCCTTCGTCCCCTCGGGTTTCCATCTTCCGAAGAATTCCTCAAAGTGTTACCCCTCCGATCCCATACCCCACGCAATGGCCTATACTGAATACCCACCACCATCACCCCCACCCTCCGGAACGCCGGGGAAAGGGCAGTTTAGGTTCTTTCCAGTGGTGTTTAGTTAACTAATAATGTGCCATTACGCACAGGAGGCAAGCGGAAATTAACACAGACGACCAAAATGCTTGCGGCCAAGCCTTATCTGCAGCAAACAGACATGTACGAAACCCACAACCAGAAAAAAAGAAAAATGGAAGGAAGAGAAAAGGAAGCGCGGGAACGAAGAAGAAAAAGACTGTGCCGTTCATGTATGGATATATGGGGGGAGAGAGAGAGAGAGAGGGAGGGAGAGAGGGAGAGAGGAGCTTGCCCGAGAGAAGATGGATACTTGGCCTGGCGTTTTTGGACGCTCTCTCTCCGGCTTCCTGGCAAGAGGGAGGAGGAGGGAGGGAGGGAGGAAACACCCGGCGGATGGATTCCAAGCGTGAACTGCCAAGTAGAAACGATGAGAGAGAGAAAGAGAAAGAGAAAGAGAGGGAGGGGCCCACCTGCACACACCCACATTTAAAACTTCGAAATCAAAAAGAGAGGGAGGGCCCCACACCCCCCCGGCGGGCCCCGGACAGTTTACCGGAAAAGACAAAGAGATGGAAAAATATTTATATACCCTTACAAATTTAATAAATTATTTTATATGTGTTTATCTGAATACCCCTCAAAGTTTTCAAAACGCTGCACTGTTTCCCCTGCATCACCGTTTCCTCGCGGACCTTCAACTCAAGGTGGGTGAGGTACCTCTCTCCTTCTCCTAACCTACCCCTGATCTCTCTCTCTCTCTCTCTCTCTCTCTCTCTGTAATGGGGGAGGCTGGCGGGAGGGCAGGGAGTATCTCTCTCTCTCTCCACTCCGAGTGATCAGATCGTCGTCTCTGACGTCGGCTTCCTCCTCGTGGGCTACCTCCTCTTCCGCCTCACCTGTCGGCACAATTCCTGGGCTGGGTGGCGCTCGTGTATGCCACACCGCTACTGGTGGTGAACGCGCTGCTCGTCCTCTTCTTCTACCTCCGAGGATGTCCGACGCCTGTGAGAGAGAGAGAGAGAGTAGGGAGAGAGCGAGTGGGAGATGGCACAGTGGCCTTCTCCGGCGGCCGTAACAGGGGTCAAGCTCGGTACCTGGCGGGCCTGCAGCGGTTGCTGCAGCTGACCTTGGCAGCGGTGGCGACGCGGGTGCCCACTCTCTCGAAGTCAGAGAGGGGGGTAGGGGATGGTGAGCCCTCCAGGCTGGTGATACCTGAACTCCCTCTCCGCTTCCCGGAGCAGCTCCCTGAACAGGGGTGGTTGAAGTAGACCACCGGCACCGGCACCCTGTACAGCGGTTCCACCCCACGTACACCACCAGTGGTGGTGCCCCTTGGGCGGCGGCTTCTGCCTGGCGGCAGCCTCCTCCAACTGCTACTGCTGTTGCTGCTTGGCATGGTCGCTGAGGCCGTGCTCGTCTGCGTGGAGCCGGCAGCTGCTAGTCTCGTCCCCGCCTACGCTACCTAAGGAGGCTAGGGGTGTGGCAGAGGTGCTTGGTGAGGCGGCGGCTCCAGTGGACGAGCATGGAGGTAATCTCTGTCGTTTCCGCATCATGGCGGTGGGATGGGGGTGGCGAGGGAGAGGATGTGGTTGTGAGGTGGTGGTAGGGCGTGTGTCTGGCCAGTAACCACTGCACCTATCTCTCCCTCGCCAGCCTCCTGCCCAGCCGGAAGCCACGAATTTTCTTCATCAAGATAGGGAGAGGAAGGGCCCAGGGGGGAGCAGAGCAGAGCAGGGGTGTTCTGTGTTCGAAGGTGGTGGTGGTGCTGGGTTAGGAGAAAGGCCATGGGTCGACGAGGGAAGGGGCTCTGCAAAAGTAGGGGAGTGCAAACTCTGGCAGAGACACCAGCACCACCGCCATCACCACTCCTCTCGGCCACTCCCCTAGCTTCCTCACCTCGTTGACCACCTTCTCCTCTCTTTTCTCTGACTTTTCTCCGGCGGACCTGTCTCTATCTCCCTCTGATGCAACCCTTCTAAAATTAAGCTCTCTCTTTGACGGGCTTCTCTACTTCCTCCGTCTCTGGTAAGCCCTTCGACGTTGGTACTGTCGCCGGAGGTGGGAGGAAGGTGGGGATGGGTAGGAGCCAGGAAGGTCTGGCGATGGTGTTGGAAAGGTACAGTGGCATTAGGGCTGACTTATCAAGAGTAAAGTCTGAGCCCGGCCCAGGCCCGACCTATGTCGGGCCGGGCCGGGCCGAGCCGAGTCTGACATTATGTAAAAAATTTAAAACCCGACTAAGACTCGGCCCGGCCCGATTACTTAAATAAAATAATAAAAATACTAAAAATTAATAGATTCAAGACTATAAAACTTATAATCTCACTAAATAAATTAAAGTTTTGATATTAATTACATAATATGTGTGAAAAGAGATATTTAAAATTTCTAATTAAGTAAAATAACGTAAGTTTGATTAAATAGTTTTTAAAATTTGAAGTGAGAAAAAAAAAAAGGGATCAGGCCGGGCCGGCCCGCGGGCCGAACTCAAAGCCCGAGCCCGGCCCGCGAGTCTAGTCGGGCCGGGCTTTTAGGCCCGACTAAAAGTCGGCGGACAGAAAAAGACCTTGCGACCCGGCCCGAAATCGGGCCAGACCCGCGGACCTGTCGGGCCGGCCAAGCCCATTGACAGTCCTAAATGGCATCCTCTACAAGGAGGGGGGAGTGTTGAGTTTTATCTTAACATTGTGATCCAATTGTGTTGGGACGAACACACTTATACACATCATCATTTTCGGATAATATCGCTTGCAATTACCAACAGAGGATAATGTAAAGTGATAATGATTAAAAAAATTGACAAAAATTGTTGGAACTTGATACTAGTCTCACGTCATTTTTCGAGTTGAGATTAACGTACATGTAATCCTTGACTTGTGAATCTAGATGTCACGATTTTGATATTTCAACAAAAAAAAATTTCACTTGGCTTAGCTTTTCATCGCATCTGATTTGTTTTTAAGGGGACGGAGGGTAATGGTTATAGCAAATATAAACATTTTACTTTCTAAAGATGGTGCATGTAATATTTGACATGCATGTAACATATAATGATTGGCATGTAAGAATGTTATTTTTAATATTTTGCATGTAAGGATGGTATGTGTAGCGGAACGAATCTAGTTCTTAAGTCATATATCACATCTTTCTATTTATTTGTTGCGAAAGATCGTCTTACACCCGTGGAAGCCTGCAAGCATCATAAGATAGAGCGTCAGAAGGAGCCTTGGGCGCTATCCCAAGGCACAACCCTCTGATTCTTAAGTCAGTAAGGGATTAATAAATTAACCGAGAAGAATAGGAAATAGGGAGAACAATAGATCGAGGTTGCCGCAGGAGGCTAGAAAGAGTTGTAGGGCTTATGTGTGAGTGCTCGCCGCACCAGACACCACTCGGTGAGTGTTCGCCGGGCAATGGGATCCCTCAGAAGGGGTCCTCTTTCAGGGAGTAGACAGTCGTGACCTCTCTTCGTAGTAGTTAGACGGTTGGCTCTATTCTCTGTGTGTAGCTCTTGACAAAAAATCCACCGTGGGTTGTCCTTTGTTGGGGTCTCTTTTATAGGGAGTTGTCCTGGTGGAGGTGGTCGATCCCTTTAGAGGGAATGGAGTAAGTCATGGGATAACGCTCCCCGCGATCGTGGCGAGAGTTTCCCATTGAGGGGCGGCTACCCCGGAGTCGGCCAGTTTCTAGACGAGTATTACGGCGCCCGTGGGACTTGCTCGCCCTTAGTGGAGTTGAGACCAGAGTTGTGGGAGGGGTAACGGTCGGTCGTCGGTGTAATATCTCGGACCCTTCGGATCCTTCTTTTCGGGTCACGAATCTATTTTCTCGGAGAATTTGTTCCCATTTTGTCCGAAGTTATCTTTCGGATATTTTTCGGGTTCGGATCCGTGCGTTTCGGATCAGTTTCGGAGGTCCCGGAGCGTGTTCCGTGATTTCTCATTTTTTTACCTGACACGACCTACGAAATCCCGTGGCGGGTGAACCGGGTCATTTACCTACTCAGGGATGGTACCACGGCGATCATCATGTTCCAACGATAGCGGGGGTATATTTTTCTATTTTTTCATATTTTTCAGAAAATTTAGATTTTCTATAAATCCTCGATTCTTTTTCTTTTTCTTTTTCTTTTTCTTTTTCTTTTTCTTTCTCCCTTTCTCTCCCGTGAGCGCACGCGACCGTGACCGCCCCCCTCTTCCGACAACGGCCCCGACGCCCTCCCCTTCGGCTGCGGACGCGGTAAGGTGACGGCGTGGTGGCATAGGCGGCGACGTGGCGATCCCGACGGCGTTCGACGCTCGGTGAGATCGTGGGAGCTCGTGAAGGTTTAAGTGAGTTTTTGAAGATCGGCGGCGATCCGCCGCGTTTCGGGCGAATCCGAGGTAGGGTGACGATCCTTAGCTCAGTATTTTCCTTCCCCGTGATTTCTATGCCGAGGCGAGGTCGAGAGTGGGTTATTTTGAGCCGGGAAGGGATGTTGAACCCCCTCCTTGTGGGTATACTAAATAGATTTTGATGATGACCAAACACTATATTTTTGTGTGAATTGAAATTGAGTTGTTCCAACATGAAAAGCTTTGGAAATGCACATCCTTGATGTAGACTTGGAGCTTTTGGAGGTACAAGAGTAACTTCGTCTGGTAAGGCTTTTGAACGTAAATTACAATGCTAAATCTAATTCAGAATGTATGTCTTTACAGGGCAAGGAACGTGCTTAAGGAACTCGAGGACGGTTGGTGAGATCGACTTCAACATATTGACTTTTGACTGTGTGGTTTGAAGTTCATTATTTTGATCTCAAGGATTAAATTGGTTTAGAACTTATCTAAGTTTAAATGGTTTGAGTTTCATTCCCTCTCATGCTTTAAAAACCATCTTGAAACCCCTAGACTTGTTCTTGGACTTAGTGGGTCTTTCAATCAACCTTTTGGATGTTCTGGAACAAGGGTCGACCCATAGGTCCCCTAGTTCTGTTAACGTGGGTTTTTGATCTCCAGCTGAAAGGGTCGACCCATTGGGTCGACCCCCAGCCGCAAGGGTCGACCCCAAGGGTCGACCCCTGGCAACTTATTTTAAAACCCGGCGGGTTCCTTCACCATACCTGCAAGGGTCGACCCCAAGGGTCGACCCCTGAAAACTCATTTCCAAACCCGCACGGACAACCCCCGAGGGTCGACCCTGAGGGTCGACCCATTGGCCCAGAAACCTTAAAACCCTCACGAGGGTCGACCCCAAGGGTCGACCCTTTCAGTCTCGAACCCGAGCCGTGATTTTTGACTTGCGTGCACATGCACCAAAAGTCATACCAATCGAACCTAACCTCCCTAAATCGTTCCAGGTATTGTGGATCTGGTCTCTAGGGTGTCTTTGAACGTTCCAAACTCTATATATACATCTTATTGGGTATAAACCCTAAGAAGCAAGAGGCATCTAGAGTGTGTTATTTTTCTAACCCTTGTGAGTGCAGGTTCGCAGCAGCAGCTCCAGGGGCTTCTTCCACCTTGTTCTGACCCTGAAAGTGAAGGGAGGAAGCTTGAATCAAGCCTCTACATCATCCCCAACAGCAAGCTGCGTGGGATATCAAAGCTGCAACCTTGCTTGTGCGACATAGCTTCATTCTTCCTCAAGGATCGATCTTCCTCCTGCAGAAGCATTCAATTACCTTCAAAGAAGTGAAAGGGGGAGCCTCAACCACGATAAACAATTCTTCACTCTCCATTTTCTGAATCCTTTGCTTGAGCTTGTGCATTTGTTGTATATCTTAAATCAGATTCTTGTGTGTGGTGTTCGTGATCGAAACACGAACGTGTGTGTGTGTATGTATGTTTGGTAGCCCAGATCGGGTGCCGCGTGTGTGTGTGTTTGCTGTTCTACACAGCGTGTGTGTGTGGCTCACTTCATAGTGGAGTCTTAATCCTCACGTGTGAGGGGTGGACGTAGGGGACACGGCAGTGTACCCGAACCACCTAAAAACTCCGTGTGTTACTTGTGGTTTGTTTTTCCAGATTCATTATCGAGTGGGCTTCACGGTGAGTTGAGCGTACACCATTTCATTTATCAAACACCCACCTTTATCTACAAGCATTCAAGTGAGATCATGATCGAGTAAGGTCTAGTGCTTATATGTTTACTTATCATTATTTTCTTGGAAGAAATTTTAATTGGCCAATCAATTCACCCCTCCCCTCTTGATTGTCACCGTTTGGGACTCAACAATTGGTATCAGAGCTTTGGTCTCTGTTTCACTCGACCACACGGTTGTAGAGTAGATCCCTCCTTATGGCAAACAAGGGGATGATGCCCGAAGGGCATTCGATCCAAAGACCCCCGTTCTTTGATGGATCAAACTACCCTTATTGGAAGAACAGAATGTATGTTTTTCTACGAGCCCAAGACTATGACGTGTGGCGCGTCATAAGCAAGGGTCCGTATACTCTGTCTCAAAATGAGGATGAGTGGGATGATGAGGATATAAAGAAGTGTTCAGCAAACTTTAAAGCCATGAATATAATACAATGTGCCATTCATCCTAATGAATACTCACGTATTTCCATGTGTTCTTCTGCGCAGGAGATGTGGAACAAGCTGCGGTTGATCTATGAAGGAACATCGGAAGTAAAGGAAACCAAGGCGAATCTGCTAGTCCGGGATTATGAGTTATTTATGATGAAACCAGAAGAGTCCATTTCTGATATGTTTGCAAGATTGACAGAAATCACGAATGGATTAAAGGGTCTTGGTAAAGAGTATTCCGACAAGGAACTCGTCAGAAAGGTACTGAGATCCTTGTCATCACAATGGCACACAAAGGCCACTGTAATCGAGGACTCAAAGGATCTCAGCACTTTGAAATTGGACGAGCTAATTGGCTCCTTGATGACTTACGAAATCAACATCAAGAGGAGCGAGGAGGACCATAAAAAGAAGAAGGTAGTCACACCTTTGGCTCTAAAAGTGAATCCACAAGAATCAGAGGGCAGTGATAATGATTCCACCGGCAACACCGAAGATGAGGAGCTGGTTGCCATGATCACAAGAAGAGCAAGAAGATTCGTCAAAGGAACAAGAAAGTTCGGCAGCCAATTCAGAAAAGGACCAAGGAAGCAAGGTCCTAATAGAGGTGAAAGTAGCAAGAAGGAAGAAGTTATTTGCTACGAATGCAAGAAACCCGGTCATATGCGGGGTGAGTGCCCCGATCTGATGAAAAAGTTCAAGAAAGGAAGGTTCAAGAAGCCAAAGGCCATGGTGGCCACATGGAGTGATGAAGATGAGGAAGAGTCGGCTAATGAAGATGAACTGGATGAGCTGGTTCAGAATTTATGTTTCATGGCAAATGAAGACGACGCCAATGAGGTAAATTCTGAAACTGAATCTCTTACATGTGAACAATGGCAGATTGCTTATGAGTCTGTGTATGAAAAATGCAAAAAATTCAGATCTGAAAATAGAAATCTGAAAAAGAAAATTGATCATTTTGTGCATGCTGCAAAGTCTTGTGAAAATTGTCATGTGTTGAAATCTGAAACTGAGAAGTTGATAAATGAGAAAGAAATTCTTGTGTCCAAAAATGAATTGCTTGAAGAAGAGATTTCATGCATGAGAGAGGAGCAATTCACTCTAAGTAAAATGCATGATGATTTGAAAAATAATCTGGAACAAGAAAAGCTTGAAAGCATGGCATGCAATCAAGCAAAAGAAAAGGTCAAAAATCAAGTCCATTCTCTAATACATGAAAATCATGAGTTGAAGGATGCTATTGCCATTTTTGAAAAAGGAAAAACTTTACAATCTGAAAAACATTCAACTCATATGCCTCCCAGAAGTTCATCTCCATCCACGTCAAAAACTCATGTGCATAATTCATTCCTGAATAAAGGAAGGAAAAGAAACAGGGATAGAGCCATTACATGCTTTTATTGTGGAAGATTAGGCCATGACATGTATGATTGCAGAATTCTGAAATTTGATGATGAAAGCTTTGCTAGAATGAGAAATAGATCATACACATTTCATGTTTCTAACCATCATGGACCCAAGCTTGCTTGGGTACCAAAATCTGCATAAGTACATTTGTTGTGATCGCAGGTCTGCTTGAGAGCTCAAAGGAATAGGTGGTATTTGGACAGTGGATGCTCTCGGCACATGACGGGAAACAAAGAATTGTTTGCGGACCTGCATGAAAAGGATGGTGGAACAGTGGCATTTGGTGGTAAGGACAAAGGTAAAATTATCGGAGAAGGTAAGATAGGTAAGAATCAAAATCATGCCATTGAGAATGTCTTGCTTGTGAAAGGGTTGCATCATAATCTTTTGAGTATAAGTCAACTTTGTGATAAAGGATGCAACGTGATTTTTGATTCTAACTACTGCACCGTTGTGAATAAAAATACTCATGAGATAAAGTTCATTGGTCTTAGACATAACAATGTATATATGATTGATTTGGATGAACCCTCTCATAAAATCTGTGTTTGGTTGCAAGGAATAATGATGATGTTTGGCTTTGGCATCGCCGACTTGGGCATGCTAGTTTTAATGTTTTGCTAAAACTGTCTCGAAATGATTTGGTTGTTGGATTGCCTAAGCTGAAGGTTACTGATGAAGGAGTCTGTGGGGCGTGCAGCATGGGTAAGCAAACAAGGACATCATTCAAGTGCAAGAATGATGTAACTACATCAAGGCCCCTTGAGTTAATCCACATTGACCTATTTGGACCAAGCAGAACACATAGCTTGGGTGGTAAATTGTATGGCTTTGTCATTGTGGATGATTACTCAAGATTTTGTTGGGTTTACTTCCTTTCACATAAAAATGATGCCCTGACAGAATTTGAAGCATTTTGCAGGGTAGTCCAAAATGAAAAGGGGTGTTGCATCAAGGCCGTGCGGAGCGATCACGGTAAGGAATTTGATAACCATGAGTTCAGCAACTTTTGCAGGGCTCAAGGCTATACGCATGACTTCTCCGCACCAAGAACCCCCGAACAGAATGGTGTTGTTGAAAGGAAGAACAT
This sequence comes from Amorphophallus konjac, assembly GCA_022559845.1. NCBI lineage: Eukaryota > Viridiplantae > Streptophyta > Magnoliopsida > Alismatales > Araceae > Amorphophallus > Amorphophallus konjac. The sequence continues at coordinate 330,443 of JAHNEJ010002348.1, read as the reverse complement.
GACGTTAATTGAGATGGCAAGAACCATGCTAAACGAGAACAATTTACCGAGGTACTTTTGGGCTGAAGCAGTGAACACTGCTTGCTACATTGTCAATCGCGCCATGGTAAGACCACTGTTAAAGAAAACCCCTTATGAGTTGTACCGAGGTAAGAAGCCAAACATTTCCTATCTTAGACCGTTCGGCTCAGTTTGTTACATTCACAATAATGGTAAGGTGGACCTGGCTAAATTTGACCCCAAAAGTGACAAAGGTATATTTCTTGGATACTCTCTTAGCTCAAGAGCTTATCGAGTGTATAACTTGAGAACTCTTGTAGTTGAGGAAAGCCCCCATGTCATCATTGATGAATCATCTTTTAAAAGCACTAATGAAAAATCTGTTTTGCAGGACGATGAATTGAATGACGGTAATATCAAGATGATGGAAGGAAAAACTGAAAAACAAGAAGTAAAAGAACCACAAGAAGATGATGCAAATCCGAAAGATCAGTTGGAACAGCAGCTTCCAAGGAAATGGACTTTCGAAAAGGACCATCCGCCAGAGAATGTGATCGGCAATGTTGAAGACGGAACAAGAACACGAGCCTCTTTCAGGGAAGTTGAAAATCAGGACTATATTGCCTTACTTTCCCAGTTTGAACCTCACTCTATTGAAGAGGCCTTGAAGGATGAGTCTTGGATCATGGCTATGCAAGAAGAACTACACCAGTTCCAAAGGAACAAAGTATGGTTCCTCGTGCCATGTCCTAGAAACCACTCAGTGATCGGAACAAAGTGGGTTTTTCGAAACAAAACAAACGATCAAGGAGTGGTAACTAGGAATAAGGCCAGGCTAGTAGCTAAAGGCTATAGCCAAGAGCTTGGGATTGACTTTGATGAGTCTTTTGCTCCCGTAGCAAGACTCGAGGCAGTGAGAGTGTTATTAGCATTTGCATGTTGCAACAACATTAAACTATTTCAAATGGATGTTAAGAGTGCATTTTTGAATGGCTATATCCAGGAGGACGTGTATGTGGAGCAACCACCGGGGTTTGAGGACACGAAGCATCCAGACCATGTGTACAAGCTAGATAAGGCACTCTACGGTCTGAAACAAGCACCCCGGCATGGTATGAACGGTTAAGTGATTTCCTCATTCAAAATGGATTCAAACGAGGTAATGTTGATCAAACTCTTTTCACAAAGTTGAACGGTAAGGAAATCTTAATTGTTCAAGTTTACGTGGATGATATTATTTTTGGCTCCACCAAAGATGCTCTCAGCAAAGACTTTGCCAAATTGATGCAAAGTGAGTTTGAAATGAGTCTTATGGGAGAGCTGACATTCTTCTTGGGATTGCAGGTCATACAGACGGCTGATGGTATGTTCATACATCAGAAGAAGTATGCATTGGAGCTGCTGAAAAAGTTCAACTTGACCTCTACCAAACCACAACCAACTCCCATGTCCACCTCAATAAAAATTGATCAAGATGAATCAGGTAAATCCGTAGATCAAAAACTCTTCAGAAGCATGATCGGTTCCCTGTTGTATTTAACTGCCAGCAGGCCCGACATTCAATTTGCTGTGTGTTTGTGTGCACGATTTCAGTCCAATCCAAAAGAATCACACATGTCGGCTGTTAAACGAATTTTCAGATATATTGCTGGTTCAAGTAATTTAGGATTGTGGTTTCCGCGTAATTCGAGCTTTGATTTAATTGCTTATTCCGATGCCGATTATGCGGGTTGTAAAGTGGATCGGAAAAGCACTAGCGGGTATTGCCAATTTCTTGGAGGATGCGTGGTCTCATGGGCCTCCAAGAAACAAAACTCAGTGGCTCTATCAACCGCCGAAGCCGAATATGTGGCTGTCGGGAGTTGCGTTGCCCAGGTGCTATGGATCCAACAACAGATGATTGATTATGGCATTTCTTTCAAAAACACTTCCATCTTGTGTGACAACACTTCAGCCATAAGCTTGTCAAAGAACCCAGTCCATCACTCTCGCACAAAGCATATTGAGATTAGACATCATTTTCTCAGGGATCATGTGAGCAAGGGTGATGTAGAAATCAGGTTCATTGAAACAGACCAACAAATTGCCGACATTTTCACCAAACCTCTAAGTGAAGATAAATTCACAACATTTAGGAGAGAATTAGGGGTTTGTAGGATAGACGTGTCTGAGTCTTGATCAGTTGCATATCTATGTATATACGTCAGCATAGCATGCATTTGCATTAGTATGGTGTATAGTTGAATTTCCCCTTGTCATGCATGTGCATTATGATTGCTTGAAAAACAAAAAAAATGTATGAAAAATCATGATTGCATGTCTTGCATGTCTTTTATTTATAGAATACAACCATGTCTTTGCATCTTCTATGGCCGATATTTCCTTGAGTTCTTTAAATGCCAGCAAGAGAGCATAATCCCTCGAAATCTGAAATTTGGAGACGTTAGAATATGAACGTCTACTATGATCCTAGATCTTCTTGAAACAAGTTCCCAATGCATTCACCCATAAAACAACTCCAATTCCTTGATTCCAACATGATATTATCATTGGGGATTCGAGCCACATCATTTTTTTTACCTTCCCTCTCCCTTAAATATTTTTTGGTGAAAAACAGTGGAAGGGTCGACCCCAAGGGTCGACCCACGCAGAAGGGACGACCCCAAGGGTCGACCCTCGCGATAGCGGATCCTGTCTGGGGCCGGGGTGAAAGGGGTCGACCCATTGGGTCGACCCGTTACGGTCGGGCGGCGTCCGCCGCATCCGAACCGCCCTAAAAGGGGTGGAAACCCTATGTTTCCCCCTTCCCATCTCCTAAAACCCCCAAAGCCCCCTTCTAGCCCTAGCCACCACTCCTTTCATGCCCTCAAATCCCCTCTTGGCACCCACATGCTCAAGCCCTAGCCGCGGCTCTCTCGGTGGCGTCCCACGCACAAATCCTTCCGAGCGATTCCAACGCGTCTTCCTTGAGCTTCACTCCCACTGAGGTATGTTCTTGATGTGTGGAGGATCATAAATCTTTGTGGATAGCCTTCCTCTCTCGTTGAACCATCTAGATCTACACCCTCATCAACCGGTTCCTTCGGTCTATGTTTAGATGGCCCCAAAGAGGCGTTCTTCTCACAGCAGAGGGGAGTCTAGTGCGGCCATGGCACGTCGTGGTAGGGAGGCCGCATATGACAGAGAATCTGCGCCTTTGAGCAAGGTATTGGACAGAAAGGTACTCCGACCTTGAGCGGTATCATTTGCCAATCTTAACCGCCATCTTCCGAGTTTAGTGGATGTTCTTTGCAGTCAGCCAAATTTGGACTTCTTCATGTATGAACATCGACGCATTTATCCGAATTTCGTGCATCAATTTTATAGCAACTTCACCATGTCTGGGGAACATCCGATTACTGTGGTTAATGGCCAACGGGTTATACTCTCCACAAAATTTTTAGAGTGGCATTTAATCTCCCTCATGAAGGCTTTACATTTGGAGATATTGTGGTTCCTGAAGAAATTGTTTATCAAATGATGACATCTGAAGAAAAAGGTGAACATTCTCTTGCTGGGTTAAACGCCAATCATTTTTCTCCCCTGCAACATATATTACACAGGATGATCACTACTGTCCTGCTCCCAAGAGGAGGAGGCCATGACAAAGTGACAGAGATCCATATGTTCTTATTTTACTGTCTCTTGGGTGGTATTCCAGTTAATTTCTCAGCTATGTTTTTAGCTCATATGTGTAACAGCATGAAGCACAAGAATATAACTCTTCCATATGCCGCCGTACTTTCTGCTATATTTGCACACATGGACATCAACCTCTCCAAAGAATCTTCTAAAACCATTAGAGAGGCTGATATATTTACTGTTCATTCTATTTGTCATAATATGGGCTATGAACTGCGAGATGGTAACTTGGTCCGGACATTGAAAAGTGCTGCACATGAAATCAGTTCTGAGGAGGATGATGACGATGATGCACAGGCCGGTGTGCAACAGTCACATATTCCTATTGAGGACATGCCTTCCGAGGCGGTTCAGCTGCTCATGGACCGTTTGGATACTATTAATGATCGTTTAGACAATTATGGGGAGACTATGGAGGCTATGCAACATGCTCTCGCTGATATGAAGCTATCTCATCAAGAGCACTCTCAGTATGTTATCGATACATTGGCTAATGAATCCCACATGTTTGAAGAAGTCTTGGAGTATATTAGGCATCCGCCAAGCTCACCGACTCCGGATGATGATTAGACGGCTATGCTCTTGCAGAATGGCACACTTTCTATCCCTTGTCTCCCCCTCCTTTTTGATGATGCCAAAGGGGGAGAAATCTTGTACTATATGTGTGCCCAGGCAATCGGCTACTTATATTTTATGTGTGTGTTGTGTGCTTGCATGCATGTGTGATTTCATCATATTTCTGTTCATTAGCAATGTTGCATTTAAGTTTTGTTGCATTTCAGTTTGCATTTAAGTTGTGTTCAGTTGCATCTCATGCATTGCATCTTGTAATTTGCCCTTGAACTCATACCTTGTTTACATTTAACCTGTGTTGTCGGCAAAGTACTTTGGAACGTGTTTTTGTTCATCAATCTCACATCATCGGCTGGTCTTGTATTTCACTATTATAATGCTTCTTGAGCAATTCATGTGATGCTTGAAGAGTTGAACAATGCTTCTTGTGTTTTACTCTTAATATGAAGGTTTAAGATGGAATTCAATGTAAATGCTAAATCTTTTTGAAGTCATATGTTTATTTAAGACATGTAGCATTTTGTCATCATCAAAAAGGGGGAGATTGTTGAACCCCCTCCTTGTGGGTATACTAAATAGATTTTGATGATGACCAAACACTATATTTTTGTGTGAATTGAAATTGAGTTGTTCTAACATGAAAAGCTTTGGAAATGCACATCCTTGATGTAGACTTGGAGCTTTTGGAGGTACAAGAGTAACTTCGTCTGGTAAGGTTTTTGAACGTAAATTACAATGCTAAATCTAATTCAGAATGTATGTCTTTACAGGGCAAGGAACGTGCTTAAGGAACTCGAGGACGGTTGGTGAGATCGACTTCAACATATTGACTTTTGACTGTGTTGTTTGAAGTTCATTATTTTGATCTCAATGATTAAATTGATTTATAACTTATCTAAGTTTAAATGGTTTGAGTTTCATTCCCTCTCATGCTTTAAAAACCATCTTGAAACCCCTAGACTTGTTCTTGGACTTAGTGGGTCTTTCAATCAACCTTTTGGATGTTCTGGAACAAGGGTCGACCCATTGGGTCAACCCCTAGGTCCCCTGATTCTGTTAACGTGGGTTTTTGATCTCCAGCTGAAAGGGTCGACCCCCAGCCGCAAGGGTCGACCCCTGGCAACTTATTTTAAAACCCGGCGGGTTCCTTCACCATACCTGCAAGGGTCGACACCAAGGGTCGACCCATTCACTCGAAGGTCGACCCTAAGGGTCGACCCCTGAAAACTCATTTCCAAACCCGCACGGACAACCCCCGAGGGTCGACCCCAAGGGTCGACCCATTGGCCCATAAACCTTAAAACCCTCACGAGGGTCGACCCCAAGGGTCGACCCTTTCAGTCTCGAACGCGAGCCGTGATTTTCGACTTGCGTGCACATGCACCAAAAGTCATACCAATCAAACCTAACCTCCCTAAATCATTCCAGGTATTGTAGATATGGTCTCTAGGGTGTCTTTGAACGTTCCAAACTCTATATATACATCTTATTGGGGTATGAAACCCTAAGAAGCAAGAGGCATCTGTTGTGTCCCTGTGGTTTTGATGATGGTTTTGATGATTGATGTGGTTTTGATGATGGTTTTGTTGATTGATTGTTGGTGTGAGTTAATCAAATGTTCAGTCATCCTGCTGCTCAATTTAGAGTCATATTTGATGATCAGTCTTGTTACATGTTAAACTGATGCATAAAGCATTCATTCATTGCTGTGGTTTTGATGATTGATATTGTATTTTGATGATAGCAATGATATAGTGTTTTCATGACATTGTGCCTTGATGATTGCATCATGACTGTGACTGGTACAACTGATATATTGTTTATGTTAGACTTATGTTATGTGCATAGTCTATACAGTGCTTTGTGGGGTTTATGCCCTAAGTCTATTCACTGCACAGCAAGCTCAAAGTCGATACATTGGACTGTAGTGTGCATTTGGCGAACACATCGCAAGTCTAGACATTGCACTGTAGCATGCATTTCCTTAAAGTCTATACATCGGACTGGTTTGCATTGGCTAAGTATATACAACGTCAGCTCATGCCTTGTCTTAGACAAAGTCTATACAATGGCTTTGGGTCTCCAAGTCTATACAGCCTTTTGCTTCGCCAAAGTCTGTACATTGGTCTGCATAGGCTAAGTGTTTACATTGTCAAGTACAATCATGCACTGGTCATGTAGTCTGTACAGCGTGAAGTCTATACTTTGGCACTGTAGCTTACTCGTGCAAGTCTATACCTTGGACTGTTCTTCATGTCTGTACATCAGATTGTACATCATCTTCGTGCTGTTTCTGTACTTGAGTTTTCGTGTTGTTTCCCCTCACTAACACGAAAAGATCTCGTGTTGTATGAGCATACAACACTTCGTGTTGATTTCCATGCGTGACAGGAAAGCTTGTATGAGGTTAGACTTCGTGTCGTTTCCCTTGTCTTCATCTTCGTGTTGTTTTAGTGTCTACGTCTCCGTGTTGTTTTTATGTTTCTGTCTGAGTGTTGGTCTTTCGTTTTTTGACTTAGAGTCTTTTTCGCCTTGACCACACTTCGTGTCGATTCTTGGTTTTCTACACCCCGTGTCATTTCACCTCGTGCTGTTCTCACTGTCGTCGTGTTGTTTTCACCGCGTGTCGATTATTGTTTTTTACTTAGTGTTGTTTTCACTTCGTGTCAACTTCACTTCGTGTCGTCTCTTTGTATTTCGTCTTCATGTTGTTTTCAACCCGTGTCGATTACTGTTTCGACTTCGTGTTGTTTTCAACCCGTGTCGATCACTGTTTTTACTTCGTGTCGTTCCTGTTACACTTCGTGTCGTTTCTCTGTCTCAGGTCTTCGTGTCGTGTTTTCCACACCGCGTGTCGTTGTCGCTTTAGTAACCTCACCTCGTGTCGGTTACTGTTGTTTTCATGACTTCGTGTAGTTTTTCCTCTCATGTACTTCGTGTCGGTTACTGTTGTTTTCACTTCGTGTTGTTTTCATTTCGTGTCAACTTCACCTCGTGTTGTTTTCATTTCGTGTCAACCTCGTCTTGGTGTCGTACTTACTTCGTGTCAGTTACTGTTGTTTCTGTGTCTTCGTGTCATTTTTGTTCCACTACGTGCAGAACATTGCAGCACCTCGTGTTGCTTTCTGTATACCACATTGTGTCTTTCGTTTGTTGAAACCATACTTCATGATTGGTTTCTGTTTTATCTTCGTATGTACCTCGTGTCGTTTCTTTATTCTGTCTTCGTGTTGTCTCCGTATTGTTTCGTTCTAACCTCGTCCAGGTTTCTTCTAAAACGCTGTTCTTCTGATAAGTCTATACAGAGTTGTTCTTTAAACTGATGACTTATCCGATACCCTGTTTTACAGGTGCTTTGATCGTGAAGCTTAAGGAGGGCACGTGATCCGAGGCTGGAATAAAGCCTGCTGAGAGACTGCCACGTGGTCCGAATTCTTAGGGCTGGAAATGTGGAGGTCACACGTCGTGGCTGATGCTGCTGCTGCTGCTATATATATGAGACCTTCATCCATAGATGAAAGTGATCGAGTTGGCAAGAAGAAAAGCTCATACAGAGAGCCCCGATCCAGGAAAAGGAAAAGAAGAAAGAAAAGAAGAGAGCAGAGAAGAGAGTGAGAGTAAGAGCAGAAGAAGAAAAAGAGAGTGAGAGTAAGAGCAGAAGAAGAAAAAGAGAGAGAAGAGAAGAGTAGAGAGTGAGAGATTAGGAGAGCAGAAGAAAGAAAAAGAGAGATCGTGAGTTGAGAAGAAGAAGAAGAGAAGTAGCAGAAGAAGCTCCTAGGAGAGTAGAAGAGAAAGAAAAGAGAGATAGAAAGTGAGCGAGAGAGCTCGTGGAGAACAAGGAAGAAGTTGCTTGAAGATCTGTCTTCACTGGACCGTGGATCAGATCCAGGCCAGTCAGCTCCGTTGAGAGCCACATCTGTGTTTTCATATTTTACAGCCTTCTGATTGCTGTGTTGTTTTCGTTTATTATTTTCCTTTGTTTTCTGGTTTGCTATGCTTTCCGATACTCTGTAGAGAGGTCGGGGTTCCTCCTGTGGATCAGGAGAAGGGAGATCTGATCTCCGGTTGCAAGTAGCTGGGAGCTACTTGTGGGTTCCCTCCGGTTTGGAGGAAGGGAGACTTGTCTCCGGTTCTGGGCTTGTGGATTACAAGTCCAGGGGTCCCTCCTGGTCTGGAGGAAGAGAGGTCTTCGACCTCTGGTTTGCTGGTGACTGGAAGTCACCGGTTGGTTCCCTCCGGTTTTGGAGGAAGGGAGGACTGGCCCTCCGGTTCTAGTCTTGTGGGTTGCAAGACTAGGTGTTCCCTCCGGTCTGGAGGAAGAGAGACTTGCGTCTCTGGTTTGCTAGTGACTGGTGTCACTAGTGGTTCCCTCCGGTTGGGAGGAAGAGGGGAGGTTGTTCCCCTGGTCAAGCTGTGTGGCAGCACCTGTTGCAGACTGAGTCTGCGGTTTCTAGCGTGAGTTAGTGGAAGCCACACTCGGGTTGAGTGTGGGGTGGATGTAGGTCTGGAGGACCGAACCACCTAAAAACCCTTGTGCATTGTGGTTTGGTTTATCTGCTTTTGCTTCCGCTAGATGATTGCATAGGGGCGCTCTAAGCGTTTGACTTCTGGTTGAGCAGAAGAGTGGATTAGTTTTCTTAGAATAGTTTAATCTGTCAAGAGAGCGAAATTCTAGTTGAGCGACTCCTTGTCTAATTCAGCCTAGTTAGCATCCTAGTGATCTCACTGTATGCTTGTTTTTGTTCTGCAACTGATTATTAGCTTTTAAGCTTGTCTAGTTTGCGAACTAGTAATTCTAGTGAGCATCATATTTTAACTGGGCGAAAGGTTTTTAAAGGGTTATATTCATTCACCCCCCCTCTGAATACTGCACCGAACCTAACAATTGGTATCAGAGCGGGTCTCTGATCTATCAGATCTAACAATCTGCAGAGGATCCTGCCGATTTGTTTGGTGCATTTCAGAGTGGGTCTCTTGAAATCGTGTCTTGCTTCGTTGACTTGTGTCTTATTTTGATTATCTAGTTTCAGTGGAGTTCGTGTCATTTGTTTTACTTCGCTGAACTTGTCTGCCATCTGTTCTAATGGCTCGACCTCCGATTTATGATGGTTCTAACTTTGAAAGTTGGCTAGGAGGCCTAGCAGTGTACATAGACTCAATTGGTCCACATTTGTGGGAGTCTTATATCTAAAGGCCCACACCGCTTACCTAAAGATCTGACCAATTGGTCTAGTGAGGACAGCTCTAAGAATTGCGATAATACCATAGTTCTTAATATCTTGAGAGCTGTAGTTAATACTGATATGTATCCTTTTGTTTCCAGGTGCACATCTGGAAAGGAAATATATGACAGAGTCGTTTCTGCGCATAATCAGCAAGGTGATAGCTGCTTGATGGCCAACCGGGATGATGAAGATGAGATCTCATCTCAGGTAAGCTCTGAATCAGATGGATACTCCTTTGATGAATTGATAGTGATGTATGAAGATTTGTTCAAAGTATCCAAGAAATTAAAATCTGAAAATAGAAGGTTGAAAAAGAGATGTGAACAGATTAACTCTAATGTTCTCTGTGAAAACTGTCAAAGACTAAAAACATCTCATGATATGTGCTTAGCTGATCTGAATATGAGTAAGGAACAAATCTCTTTATTGGAAAATAAAAATGAAGAATTGAGGTTGCTAAATTCTACCATGTCTGAGAGACTCTTAATGCTTGAAAAAGGGAAGAATTCAGTTGAAAATGAATGTGAGAGAGTGAGCACTTTGATAGAAGAGATTGATAGATACAAAGCCATTAATGTCTTACTTAATGAAAAGATCACAGATTCTGAGATTCTCATCTCCTCTCTCAAAAATGAAATCACTGAATTGAACAATTCTCTATCTGAGTCATTTGAAAACAAAGAAAATTCGAAGGCTGCTTCTAAGAAGAAGGTCTCTGATGAAGGCAGTAAACAGGAAGAGAGAAAAAGAATGTATACAACCTTTGTGCGTAGCTCTGAGTTGGCTAGCACTTCAGCTTCTCCTTCATGTCTGCCTGCGAATCAGATAGAAAAACAAAAGAAAACAAAACAGAATAAAAATTTGTATGCTGAAATTTCTCAGGCCAATCTGTTTCAGATTAAAAGGAAGAATGTGAAATGTTTCTACTGTGGTAAATCTGGCCATGAGATGGATGTTTGCTTTGTCATGAGAGAGGATGAACTGAAATCATATAGAATTCATGCTAGGAATTCTAAATTGAAGAAACCTTCTCATGATCAAAATAAGAGAATTCAATGCTTTTACTGTCATAGAATTGGCCACTTTATGCATGATTGTAGATTAAAGAAGCAAGATGATTTGAATGCTAAAGATCTTCATGATAGGAATCATGCATATCTGAAAAAGAAACTTCATTGCTTTCATTGTAACAAATTGGGCCATATTGCTCCAAATTGTTGGCATGCTAAGGGAAGAACAATTAACTCCGAAACTGCTATAATCCCTGTAAAAAGACATGCATTCTATAAGAATCTTGACAGAATGAATTCTTCATGTTTTGAATGTGGAAAACATGGCCACACAGTCAAGGACTGTTGGCATGTTCAGAAGAATCATATTAACCCCCATGCTGTCAAATTCCATGCTAAACAATTTGTGAAATTCTCTTGTTTTAATTGTGGAAAACCTGGCCACAAAGCCTCTGAGTGCTGGGTGGCAGAGTTCAGAAAACAAAATGCCCATGCACACAACAGAAATTTTGATGTTCATGCACATGAATTTAATGCTTACAATAAGGTGCATAAAAGGAACTCAAATTCTGTTAGTTATCATGGTAAGTCTGGTCAATTTGGTTATTCCTTGTCCAGCTATAAGTTGATGGGCTATGTTGATAATTCTGTTAAGAGATCAGTCAGAACACCTGTTAGGGCTCATACAGGACCCAAGGCAGCTTGGGTTCCTGCAAGATCATATTGATTGACATGTTGCAGGTGTGCCTTGGTAAGAGATATAAAAGGGGTAATTTAGCCAAGGCACTCAAAAAGGAAGCCCAGGATTATATATCTCAGGTTAGTTCTGAACTTTGTTTTAAATTCATCATTTGAAATTGTTGTTTTGCTTGGTTGATTTTTTGATGAACTCTTCATCTCTAGCTGATCAGTCTGCATTCCAGACTCAACTATTGAATTCAACTCTGCATATCTGATGCTCTTCTCGTACTATATATTGAACTGAATTTGAATGCTTCTTTAGTATATACGGTTGATGCACTATACAGACTCTGCGTCCATGCATGTGTTTTGTGTTAATGCATTGCATGCTTGTTATTGAATGCACACTTGGACTGATTGTGTATAGACTGATTGTCATTACATGTGTCAATGATGCTGTTCAATGCATGAAGGACTGCTTTATGTTGCATTGTCATACATGATCATCATGGTATATTAAATGGAACAAGTTGAAGGGCATATGGAGTATGTCTGGATGCTACTGACATGTGTGAGGTGATCCTTGGACCAAGTCCTCCGCCTAGTACCATGGGTCTAGTCTTCATGTAAAATAGTGAACTACATCATATGTTGAAAAATCTGAAAAAGGATAAAAATGCTCATGAATTGGATGCATAAACCTGAATTGATTGCATACTTGTTTAATGTATCCTTGGTGCATAGTCTGCATATAGGATAGTATGTTGCATACCAAGTTAATTCTGTGTTTGCATAATCATTCCTCATCAGCATTGTCTGAATTGATACCTCTGAACTCTACTCATCTGAAGTGCATATATGTGGTTTGCATGTACGTTTAAATGCATATTGTAAGGGGGAGTCAATGCATTGCATATAGGTTGTCAAATGCATACATTTGTCAGATTTCATAGCATATCCTTTCTTATTGATTTTGTTGACAAACCTTGATCATATTCTGAAAACTTTATGCTTCAAAAATCTCTCTTAACAATTGGTAATTCTCCTATCAATTGATATCATTTGGCTTCAGAATTCTATCAGTCTTTCATGAAAATTTCAATGGGCTATCTCGATCATAAATCTGAAAATCTTGAACTAGAAATCTTCTATTATACGTTTCTATGAATGACTGAAATAACTCATGTGATTTAAGTTTAATGTATTCAATGAGTTTGGCTTTAAAATCTCTTAAAAATATCTGAAGCATGTTTAATAAACCTTAACCATCTGTTTCATGCTATGTCTTGTGAAAACTCCTGAAATCTGCACTTTTGAATACATAACTTTAATTGGTTAAGTACATGAGATTAATATTGTTTTGAAGCAAATGAATGTTTCTGAAATGTCTAAAGGGTAATATCTGTCAGGGCAATGACATTGGTCACTGAGAAACACAAGTCCAAAGGACTGTGTCATGAGGTGCCTTAGTTAACTCTGTAAAATGAGAATTCATTGAAAATCAGGCAGAGCAATGGCATGCACACTGAGAAATACAATTCACTCATTAAAAATTGAGCTGTAGTGTGTCATGATGTGTAAATGCTAACTCTGTTTACATAAGGCATGACAGTTAGTCACACTAAGGGCTTAGGGATATTGGCCTCTGATCAAGGTATATCCTCTAGTTACAAGGTGTGTACTGAACTAGAAAGCACGTAAAATTTGTAGCAAGGAAAATTGCTGAATAAATTGAAATATCTGAATGTTGATGCCAAAATCAAATTGCTACAACCCTAGACAAAATCATATGACTTCATAATTGCTTGATTTCAATACTAGTACATGTAATTCTGAAAGAAGTCAATAGATTTGATTGTGTAAGACAAAGGGAGGATAATCAAGATAAATATGAGGGCTTGGTTCATATTTATTAAACCATGGTTTTAGATATCATTACAGAATTTTATTGATAAACTCTGCATACATCACGTTTAAACCATGATGTTCAATAAATGTCATTCATAAGCCCTTATGATAGAAGACTTTGAAAACTTATGCTTTAGATTTATGATATTGATATCTCTTTGAAAATCAGGCTGAACTTCTTGTGTTTGGAACATCCTTGAAAAATCTATTAATTGAAACTCTTCTGCTCATGGTATTGACTCATTAACCTGAACTTCTTCTTGTTTGCCCCTGTGGTCTTCTTCTCATAAGAGTCCACTTATTGAGGGGGAGCTTCCATGTCATGCATCACTTGCATATCAATTGGCATCTCTTTAGGGGGAGCATTCCTTGTCATGCTGAATCATGTTCATATCATTTGTGACCTTGCATTCATATACTCAGGGGGGAGTATTGCATTTCTGGTTGCATCTGCATTTTTGCATTTAACCCTTCCCATGGTTTATTTTGATTACACCAAAGGAGGAGATTGTTTGCCAAAGAGAGAGAATATCATTCAATCAGTGCATGCAGATTTCTTTTGATCTTCTCTAATTCATGCTTTTGCTGAAACTATTAAAGGGGGAGAATCATGTTCTTGCAAGGGGGAGAATTTGACTGAACTCTTATACATGCTTTAATTTCTCAAATTATTTTCTTTTTGATGAAGTCAAAGGGGGAGAATAATTTGAGTCTTCAGAATACCTCACATCATCAGAATGACTCAATATATTGAAAGTGTTGCCATCATCAAAAAGGGGGAGATTGTTGTGTCCCTGTGGTTTTGATGATGGTTTTGATGATTGATGTGGTTTTGATGATGGTTTTGTTGATTGATTGTTGGTGTGAGTTAATCAAATGTTCAGTCATCCTGCTGCTCAATTTAGAGTCATATTTGATGATCAGTCTTGTTACATGTTAAACTGATGCATAAAGCATTCATTCATTGCTGTGGTTTTGATGATTGATATTGTATTTTGATGATAGCAATGATATAGTGTTTTCATGACATTGTGCCTTGATGATTGCATCATGACTGTGACTGGTACAACTGATATATTATTTATGTTAGACTTATGTTATGTGCATAGTCTATACAGTGCTTTGTGGGGTTTATGCCCTAAGTCTATTCACTGCACAGCAAGCTCAAAGTCGATACATTGGACTGTAGTGTGCATTTGGCGAACACATCGCAAGTCTAGACATTGCACTGTAGCATGCATTTCCTTAAAGTCTATACATCGGACTAGTTTGCATTGGCTAAGTATATACAACGTCAGCTCATGCCTTGTCTTAGACAAAGTCTATACAATGGCTTTGGGTCTCCAAGTCTATACAGCCTTTTGCTTCGCCAAAGTCTGTACATTGGTCTGCATAGGCTAAGTGTTTACATTGTCAAGTACAATCATGCACTGGTCATGTAGTCTGTACAGCGTGAAGTCTATACTTTGGCACTGTAGCTTACTCGTGCAAGTCTATACCTTGGACTGTTCTTCATGTCTGTACATCAGATTGTACATCATCTTCGTGCTGTTTCTGTACTTGAGTTTTCGTGTTGTTTCCCCTCACTAACACGAAAAGATCTCGTGTTGTATGAGCATACAACACTTCGTGTTGATTTCCATGCGTGACAGGAAAGCTTGTATGAGGTTAGACTTCGTGTCGTTTCCCTTGTCTTCATCTTCGTGTTGTTTTAGTGTCTACGTCTCCGTGTTGTTTTTATGTTTCTGTCTGAGTGTTGGTCTTTCGTTTTTTGACTTAGTGTCTTTTTCGCCTTGACCACACTTCGTGTCGATTCTTGATTTTCTACACCCCGTGTCATTTCACCTCGTGTTGTTCTCACTGTCGTCGTGTTGTTTTCACCGCGTGTCGATTATTATTATTTACTTAGTGTTGTTTTCACTTCGTGTCAACTTCACTTCGTGTCGTCTCTTTGTATTTCGTCTTCATGTTGTTTTCAACCCGTGTCGATTACTGTTTCGACTTCGTGTTGTTTTCAACCCGTGTCGATCACTGTTTTTACTTCGTGTCGTTCCTGTTACACTTCGTGTCGTTTCTCCGTCTCAGGTCTTCGTGTCGTGTTTTCCACACCGCGTGTCGTTGTCGCTTTAGTAACCTCACCTCGTGTCGGTTACTGTTGTTTTCATGACTTCGTGTCATTTTTCCTCTCATGTACTTCGTGTCGGTTACTGTTGTTTTCACTTCGTGTTGTTTTCATTTCGTGTCAACTTCACCTCGTGTTGTTTTCATTTCGTGTCAACCTCGTCTTGGTGTCGTACTTACTTCGTGTCAGCTACTGTTGTTTCTGTGTCTTCGTGTCATTTTTGTTCCACTACGTGCAGAACATTGCAGCACCTCGTGTTGCTTTCTGTATACCACCTTGTGTCTTTCGTTTGTTGAAACCATACTTCATGATTGGTTTCTGTTTTATCTTCGTATGTACCTCGTGTCGTTTCCTTATTCTGTCTTCGTGTTGTTTCGTTCTAACCTCGTCCAGGTTTCTTCTAAAACGCTGTTCTTCTGATAAGTCTATACAGAGTTGTTCTTTAAACTGATGACTTATCCGATACCCTGTTTTACAGGTGCTTTGATCGTGAAGCTTAAGGAGGGCACGTGATCCGAGGCTGGAATAAAGCCTGCTGAGAGACTGCCACGTGGTCCGAATTCTTAGGGCTGGAAATGTGGAGGTCACACGTCGTGGCTGATGATGCTGCTGCTGCTATATATATGAGACCTTCATCCATAGATGAAAGTGATCGAGTTGGCAAGAAGAAAAGCTCATACAGAGAGCCCCGATCCAGGAAAAGGAAGAGAAGAAAGAAAAGAAGAGAGCAGAGAAGAGAGTGAGAGTAAGAGCAGAAGAAGAAAAAGAGAGTGAGAGTAAGAGCAGAAGAAGAAAAAGAGAGAGAAGAGAAGAGTAGAGAGTGAGAGATTAGGAGAGCAGAAGAAAGAAAAAGAGAGATCGTGAGTTGAGAAGAAGAAGAAGAGAAGTAGCAGAAGAAGCTCCTAGGAGAGTAGAAGAGAAAGAAAAGAGAGATAGAAAGTGAGCGAGAGAGCTCGTGGAGAACAAGGAAGAAGTTGCTTGAAGATCTGTCTTCACTGGACCGTGGATCAGATCCAGGCCAGTCAGCTCCGTTGAGAGCCACATCTGTGTTTTCATATTTTACAGCCTTCTGATTGCTGTGTTGTTTTCGTTTATTATTTTCCTTTGTTTTCTGGTTTGCTGTGCTTTCCGATACTCTGTAGAGAGGTCGGGGTTCCTCCTGTGGATCAGGAGAAGGGAGATCTGATCTCCGGTTGCAAGTAGCTGGGAGCTACTTGTGGGTTCCCTCCGGTTTGGAGGAAGGGAGACTTGTCTCCGGTTCTGGGCTTGTGGATTGCAAGTCCAGGGGTCCCTCCTGGTCTGGAGGAAGAGAGGTCTTCGACCTCTGGTTTGCTGGTGACTGGAAGTCACCGGTTGGTTCCCTCCGGTTTTGGAGGAAGGGAGGACTGGCCCTCCGGTTCTAGTCTTGTGGGTTGCAAGACTAGGTGTTCCCTCCGGTCTGGAGGAAGAGAGACTTGCGTCTCTGGTTTGCTAGTGACTGGTGTCACTAGTGGTTCCCTCCGGTTGGGAGGAAGAGGGGAGGTTGTTCCCCTGGTCAAGCTGTGTGGCAGCACCTGTTGCAGACTGAGTCTGCGGTTTCTAGCGTGAGCTAGTGGAAGCCACACTCGGGTTGAGTGTGGGGTGGATGTAGGTCTGGAGGACCGAACCACCTAAAAACCCTTGTGCATTGTGGTTTGGTTTATCTGCTTTTGCTTCCGCTAGATGATTGCATAGGGGCGCTCTAAGTGTTTGACTTCTGGTTGAGCAGAAGAGTGGATTAGTTTTCTTAGAATAGTTTAATCTGTCAAGAGAGCGAAATTCTAGTTGAGCGACTCCTTGTCTAATTCAGCCTAGTTAGCATCCTAGTGATCTCACTGTATGCTTGTTTTTGTTCTGCAACTGATTATTAGCTTTTAAGCTTGTCTAGTTTGCGAACTAGTAATTCTAGTGAGCATCATATTTTAACTGGGCGAAAGGTTTTTAAAGGGTTATATTCATTCACCCCCCCTCTGAATACTGCACCGAACCTAACAGCATCTAGAGTGTGTTATTTTTCTAACCCTTGTGAGTGCAGGTTCGCAGCAGCAGCTCTAGGGGCTTCTTCCACCTTGTTCTGACCCTGAAAGTGAAGGGAGGAAGCTTGAATCAAGCCTCTACATCATCCCCAACAGCAAGCTGCGTGGGATATCAAAGCTGCAACCTTGCTTGTGCGACATAGCTTCATTCTTCCTCAAGGATCGATCTTCCTCCTGCAGAAGCATTCAATTACCTTCAAAGAAGTGAAAGGGGGAGCCTCAACCACGATAAACAATTCTTCACTCTCCATTTTCTGAATCCTTTGCTTGAGCTTATGCATTTGTTGTATATCTTAAATCAGATTCTTGTGTGTGGTGTTCGTGATCGGAAACACGAACGTGTGTGTGTGTATGTATGTTTGGTAGCCCAGATCGGGTGCCGCGTGTGTGTGTGTTTGCTGTTCTACACAGCGTGTGTGTGTAGCTCACTTCATAGTAGAGTCTTAATCCTCACGTGTGAGGGGTGGACGTAGGGGACACGGCAGTGTACCCGAACCACCTAAAAATTCCGTGTGTTACTTGTTGTTTGTTTTTCCATATTCATTATCGAGTGGGCTTCACGGTGAGTTGAGCGTACCCCATTTCATTTATCAAACACCCACCTTTATCTACAAGCATTCAAGTGAGATCATGCTCGAGTAAGGTCTAGTGCTTATATGTTTACTTATCATTATTTTTCTTGGAAGAAATTTTAATTGACCAATCAATTCACCCCTCCCCTCTTGATTGTCACCGTTTGGGACTCAACAAGGGAAAGCATGATTTTGGGTTCGAGCGCCCGATCTAACGTTTCAATGCATGTTTTCGGGGATTGATGGCATCAAAAGATGCATTAGGGGCTTGGGAACAAGTTTCCCTTTTAGTTCCCCTTCACCCGGGGGTGAATGGGGCGTGGAATGGCGAACTTGGGGTTTTCCCGCCGTTCTCGATTTTCGGAGGCTGCGGTGGCCCTTCCAGTGACCGCCACACCCTTCAGGCGGTCCCCGTTCGACCGTTTCAGTCTTTCCGTGAGTAGGGTTGGGCTTGGCGGCCTCACGATGAGCCGCCTGAGCCCAGGTGGCGGCCGAAAGGTCGACCGCTAAGCCAAGTTGGCCGGCGTGGCCTTCGAGGCGTGTTGGCCGTTGGGTTTTGACCGTTGGAGGCTTTTGGGGTCTGGCAGCCGAAGGTTCGCCCGCCTCATGTCCTTGGCGGCCCTATATGGGACCGCTTGTTCTTTCGTGACCGAGGGTGTGGCGGCCCATCGTTGGACCGCTACAGTCCCTGTGGCGGCCTAATGTTGGACCGCTAATTCTTGTGGCTGCCCAAAGGTACACCGCCAGCGGTCTGTGTCCAACCGAAATTATGTTTTGCCGATTCGAGTCTCGAGAAAGTGGATCTCGATCCGCATGTTGACCCGTGGTCTGACTGATGCTGGGCATCATGTGGGGGCCACATGTTAGGGTGCCGTGGGATCCCGGGAGTTGGTGTTCTCGGCTTGTGTCACCGTGAGTCGGTGGCGGTACGAGGAGCGGCCCTTGTACTTTGTTTGGTTTAGACGTTATTTTCCGTTGACTCGAGAGTCTACTCTCTCAGTGACCCTCCACTAGTCGTAGCCTTCCGACACGAGAGTGGTCCCACCAAGGAGTGGTGGCGAGGCTACCCCAGAGAGACGGTTTTGGACTGGTTTCCGTCGGGCCCCGCGTCTACCAGCCAGAGTCCGGCTGAGGGGAAAACCATTCAGAGGGCCAGACCAGGGACGCACGGTCTGTGTGTGCACACGTGGTTGGGGGCGGTTGGACCCACGTTGACGAGCGCGACCCCAGCTAGTCACTTGTTCGTGGTTACTAGTACGGTGTCCCCTTTCCACCAGGGGTCGAGGGGGACACCCGAGGCGCGGTTTAAGCCGTCAGTGGACGCATCCGGCCTTGCTTCTAGTGGGTTGGTACTCCTGTGTTTGTGTGGTAGCGACTCTTGAGTTTTGATGAGTTATCTCGATTTTTGTGCCATACGTTCGGTACTAGACGTAGTGGTAACTTGTAGTTACTTTCCGCGTAGTTTCTCGGTTTGCGAGGTGGGGACCGGATGATCTCTACTTAGTCTTTTGTTTTAAGGCTCATTCCCTTCGTGTTTTCCGTGTTTCAGGTGAGACGCGACTTCAGAGGCTCCACGTGGTTCAGGTACCCACGGTTAGTTGCTAGTTGCCAGGCCGAGGTATGCCCCGTGTAGTTGTATTTTTCTTTCAATGCTGTACTAGTTGTGTGATACGGTTATATTTTAGACTGTTGTTATTTTGTGGACCATGTAATTCAATTAATGTCATTTATTGATTCCTGCTTAATTCATTTAATCTGTGTAGCTCTGCAATTATTTAGATCCTTGTGTATCTCCACACCATCTATTTTAACCCTTCCGAGTCTTCGGGCTCGTGGGTGGCGGTTCGAGATTCGGGTCATCGGGCCTTCCCGGTGTTCGGATCTCGGGTCGTTACAGTTAGAGACTTATCCGGCAGTCATTCCGCCTGGACTAAGGCCCTTCTTACTGTCGAATCCAAGGACTGTCGTCCTGGGCCACATGTAATGGGTCGCGTCAGTCGAGATCCACTGGGTGCGGCGCCAACCGAGTTAGGCTTGCGGTAGATGGGCCCCTCATAGGCCGAGCAAATTTTACCCTCCTCAGTACGTATGAAATTATCTCTTTCTAATAAAATTTTGGACCTATATCAAAGTTGCTATAGTACAAGGCTACTTTAGAATAATAATATTAAAATAAATTTTTTTACAAATATGTCATTGCTAAACTTTAAATGGCAAAAATAAAATATTCTTAGATTTGTATTGACATGGATACAATTTCTTTTGTCTAAATGATGTAAATATGCCGTCACCGTAACTCGTCGTTACCTGCCGTGAATCTAACTCTAGTTAACCTTAACTCGATATTAAAAAAGATGAAAACGCCCATAACTAGAAAGAAAAAGACTCACCTCTCTTCTAACTTCTTTCCCCTATCACCCCTAATTGGAGGGGGTCACCTACGGGAGGCGGACTCCGGTGAGAGGCGGGATAGCGGGGGGAGAGGATTCCAACATGAGAGTTACAGTGGGGGGGAGGGGGTTACAGCGGGAGTGTTACAATGGGGGGGGGGGGAGTTGCATAGTGGGGCCGACTCCGGCGAGATGGGGTTCCGGTGGAGGATCACCAGGGAGAGGGGGTAGGAGAGCATAGCCATCGGGTTGGGACATAATTTTGTGTAAATGAAATTATGTAATAAATAAAAAATAAAAAATATTATACATGTAACATATTATGTTTGTGTAAATAACATTAATATTAGATAGATCATCACTCATTCTGTACAGGGCGAAAGGACCCATTTTCCAAGCCACTTGGGTGGAGAATGCCCGCCGGCTGCCACAGTGATTTGGAACGACCCATCCAATCCAAACAGGAAGGGAGATTTGAAGGTTGGGAAAAAAAAACAGAAGTTTTAGAACCAGATGGCCCCCAGTTCACAGTCAGTAGCCAGAGGCATAGAACTCAAGTGGCCTATGAACTGTTTATTTTTCTTTTAGGATGACTTGCCGTACGATCAAACTTTGTAAACCCACTTTTGATTGGTCCATATCAGGAATGGCCTCCGCGTCTTCAACGTGTTCACGGGACATGCTGTAGATCGATGAAAAACAACTCAAAAAATAATACATAAGAGTGAAAAACAATATGGTCCTGATTTCTCACGTATCTAGCGACGAAAAATATTACTTATTTCTCACTCTTATGTACTATTTTTAACTATTAGAGAGAGAAAATCACGGTCCATTAATTCTTCGTATCGAGGGCCCATAAAATTTATCTGACCGGGAAGGTGTGATGACACACTAACACACACATGGTCCATCTACCTAAAGCCCATATCCTAGAGCTCAGAAAGTGTTACCTAGCTCCTGAGCAGAAACCCATGCAGAGGACTCCCTAAGTTGGGGAGAAGGTTTCGTTGCGCCCTAATCCCAAGCGATCGAAAAATTGTCTAGGGAACTCCCTCCGGAAAGTGCTAGGATAAATGCAACGTTTGATAACCTCGACTCTCTAAAGGGGCGATCCTTATCGAGAGGCGGGCAATCCCTTGCCTGGAATCCCCTGGGCCGCCAAAGGAGACCTATCTGGACCGAGTTTCTATCCGATTTAACTGCTGGCGAACTTCCTGCAAGCAGATTAGACCAAAGGGCGCGAACGAATAAAGATAGGGAGACGAGTCCCACGGCGGTAACAAGGAATACCTCCCCTCCCTCCGTTCTCTGCGGAACCAGAGAGGCAGAGAGAGAGCTCATGACTATTTAATCCCAGATACCTCTCTCTTCGAAGATCATCGATCAGGTATTACCTACCTCTAACCCCTAATTGGTGAAGAGTGATCTCAAACCTTCAAACCCATCGCTCCTCCTTGTTCTTCACCTTTTACACGTCACTGACTTAAACATCATCGGTGGACTTTTCCTGAGATTCCCATCTCAAACCCCCCAATCTTTTATCTTCCTTGCAGATCTACTCTTCGGGAGTCTTAGGCGTGATCCCATCATCAAATTTTCCCTGCGTCTGATCGTCTACGACGGGATACGAGATCTAACCTCTTCGACTACTATGAATTTATGAATTATATTTTTATAAATTAATTTTCAGTAATTGAGAGTATTTTTCACTTAACGTAAAGTTTCGTAGAAATAAATGGGTTCAAATGCGATGCATACCGGACTACGTGCGGGTAGTGCATGGAAGCACAACGGGCCCTTCTAGTGACTTGGATCGATCAAAAACATTTTTACAATATTTACTGTGTACTCCAAATCATTTCATTTTTTATTTTCCATTTCTGCATCAGGGTGGGGTGAAGAGAGAGAGAGTCGTAAAAAATATTAAACTACGTATATTTTTGCAAAAAGACGAAGAAACTCGGAAACCAGGTGCACTGAGCGTGAACTCCAAATCATTTCATTTTTACTGTTTGGACAAACAACACCGACAAGTTTCCTCATAGATGAAAGATTTTTAATAAACTTTTCTGAATCAAACTGCGGATCATGATTTGATAAATTTATACGATCGATGAGTGATATGTAACTGACATATTATCATAATTTTTAACTATAATATACTTTATTTTATATTAATAAAATTCCGTGAGTCATGGATTGATTAGAGACCTTACGTTCAAGTGTGAGAATATTAGTTTAAAACGTACGACGTGCACGATCTTCTGTTTGATTTTAACTTTCTCACAAATAAAAGATAAAAAATTTTTAAATCTCAAGATATTTTTGAGATTCAAATTCAAGACATTTTATAAACAAAGAGTAAATAATCTACGCAACTTAGTTACTAATTTTTTAAAAATATTTTACATACAAAGGATTTCTTTTATGTCGTACGTAATGATGTCGTATCATATTATATCGATATTTTATTAATACGATAGATACGAACGGTCCATCGAATCTTCCAGGCTCTCTTTATTTTTCAGTTAAAATAGCGTATTCAACTCCGGAGGATTAAACGCGTCACTCGAAGTCGAATACTTACTTATGTGTGAGAGAGAGGTGTGAACCCCACCTCCACTTCTTTCTCATGGTATATGTTATTCTCCGACGGTCTTATTATCAACGAGGCCCACAATGAATAACAACACAATAACAACACAGATCAAGGTGTCCGTGGGGGGTCGAGGTAGTCAGGTAGAGACCTTGACCCGGCACATCTAACCCGGGCTGTCACATTTGCCAGAAGTCCACGGCACTCAAAAGGTGGAGCATCTGCTAGGATGACATGATGTGATGAATGCCTATTTCAGAAGATGGTCATGCCCCCATACACTAGGTAAAAGGGGAGGGCCCTAAACAAACTCTTAACACTAACCTCACTCAAATGTGCTGCTATTTCCACATGCACATTGGTCCCCCCATGCTCCGCATGGCCATCAAAAAGTTCTACCACTCCGGGATCAATATATCAGATTCCCCGTGACCCGGCACGAATCAACTCAATTTTGAGCCGACTAGAATAGACTCGGCCGAGTCAACTATTTAAAATGAAGTAAAACAATAAAACTTAATTCTTTTCATCTATAAAATGTAACGTACTAAGGTGTATGCTTATTGTTATATTTTTATCATATTTTTTATTTCTGAAATTTTTTTAAATTCTTGTTAGATATTATATTATTATATAAACAATTCATAGCGACTCGATGCGATTCACTCGAGTTGCGACTCGAAATCCACTTATCAAACCGAATCGGTGAACCGCCATGGGTGTGGATCAGAAGATGCGGTGGGAACGGCAAATTTACGGGCCAAATACCACGGTGCCCCACTTGAGATCTATATGATAAACATTGGGCACATGACCTGACCGGCCCAACCCAAACACAAGCGGAGATAAATTAGGAAATGTCCATAAGTTGGACTCAAGTTAGACTCAGGTATGACTCATCAATTTCAATACTCTAAGTCCAATCCAGGCCAAGCCCAATGTTTTAAAATTTTGACTTTGACTCAACTCGATAAATTAAATAAAAATAACTTATATCTTATAATCTTATTAAATTAATTAAAATTTAACTATTAATTTATTTAAAAAATTAATTTTTTAATTTAATAAAATAAAATATTTTTTATTTTTTATTAAATAAAATTAAATTTTAAAAAAATAAATTAAATTGATTTATAGATCAAACTCAAAATCTGAACTTGACTAGTAAGATAAAAAAAATCTGTCAACTCAACCTAAAATCGGGGTAGACGCGTGAATCCGTCGGGCCAGACTGGCCCATTCGCAGCCCTAGAATAAACGGAGTCATGTACTGCGATTTGAACCAGAAATCTTGCTGGTTAGACACCTTGTCCGGCTCAATGAAAACATAGCTCGTGATGGCAGAACAGCAAACTCCATAATTGCGACATATCTCTCCAACAGCAACCCGCCCCCCCAGCCTTTTTAATGGAGGTTCTTGCAGAGGCCACTGGGGGAGGGGGTGGGGGGCGGGGTGACCTCCCAATCTGAACTAAGAGGATGAACAACAAGTCGGCTGCAGACACTGAAGTCCGACTTTGAGGAGGGGGGGGTGGCCTACGAGAGCAAAATGCCAACCCCCTTTCTTCCCCGTACCCAAACCACAGCATCATCATCATCATCCTTTGTCCAAAAGCTGTAGACTGAGCAGACAACATCGGCGACAACACAATGTCTCACCAGGCCACTGACGGGCATGAAGGAGATAGCGATGAACATGCCGCCGGTGCGGGGAGAAAGCCCCCGACACTGGGTACCCACCGGTTCATAGGAACTGGAGGCTTCTCCGGTCAATCACAGCACGTCGATTAGCTATGCCATGGAGATGATGACAGGAACAAGAACGCATGGAATTCAGTGGAAAGTTAGGTGGGTAAAAAGTCCGGATATTACTGCATTATCCACATGAAGTTTTTCTTCCTTCTTTGTTAGAATAGTCAGGTATTGAAAATAAGTTAAAATATAATGTGATTATAATATTGAAGTCATCTCCACTTAACACTTTAAAATTTTAACTTGGACGATCTAATTCAATAAATTTTAATATGATATCAAAACCCATAATTATAATCTGGACTGTACAACATGTGTTTGTAATAGTTCACCTACACATGCAGGGACGTGATGTCCAATCTAATAAACTATCAGAATATATGGTTATACCTCGTATTTGTCATGGTTCACGTGACATAGTCTAGCTCCTCCAATCCAATAAACTATCAGAGCCTATGGTTATGATATAGACCGCGCACCCTATATTTATCATGATTCACATGGTGTCCGATCCAATAAACCATTAGAACCTATGATATATTTACCATGGTTCACATGATGTCCAATCTAATAAATCATTAGAGCCTATGGTTATGATCTGAACCGCGCATCCCGTATTTATCATGATTCACGTGACATAACTTAACTCTTCCAATCCAATAAACTATCAGAGTCTATGGTTATGATCTGAATCGCGCACCATATATTTATCATGGTTCACGTGATATCCAATCCAGTAAACCATCAGAGCCTATGGATATGATCTAGACTGCACACCCCGTATTTATCACGATTCACGTGACATAACTTAACTCCCAGACTTCCTTCCATTCATTCTCTTAAACAATGTCCAATCCAATAAACTATGAGAGCCTATGATTATGATATAAACCGCACACCGTGTATTTATCACGATTCACATGACATAACCTAACTCCCAAACTCCCTCCCATTCATTCCCTTAAATAAACGACGAACATTTCACGTGACATAACCCAACTCCCAAACTCCCTCCCATCCATTCCCTTAAACAAACGAGAGATAACATTCTCAGAATCATAGTTCACGTGACAAAAATTAAATCAACCTATAAATGAGAACATATTAGAATAATCTTACTTAAATTGACTTGTACATGAAAGAGTGTGTTATAATAATCCCGTATTAAAAACAGGTAAAGAATATATTAAAATAGTACAATATTACAAACAGACTAAAAATATAATATGATTATAATAATAAAATTCTCTCCAATCAACACCTTATTATTTTGAGTTAAATGATCCAATTTAATAAACTTTAATATGATATCAGAGATCACAATAATAATCTGAACGACACACCTCGTATGTGTTATGATCCACACGACATAATTTAGTCGACATGCAAGTGAGAGGATTTCCTCTCGCATTAAAAATAAATTAAAATAAATATATATTTAAAATAATGAAACTCTCTCCCCTCGATACTTTAATATTTTAAATTGGATAGTCCAATGCAATAAACTCTAATACGCAGCATCCCAAATATGTGAATTTCATACAAATTCATCCACACTGTGTCTGAATTTGGATACGAGGTGAGTGAAAAATTAACTTCCAAGCTCATTATTGTACACCTTATGTTTGCTCCAATTCGCTGACACGTTCGTCGTAAAAAGAGACACGTTAATTGTAAAAAGATAATACGCATATAAATGACCCTGCTAAGTCATGATTCATAAACTAAAATACCCCAGATGCCAAGATTGAATCCTAGACTTAAACATGCTAGATTTTGGATTACATAAAAAAAAAGATAGTTCATCCAGACTGAAATGGAGATGTACATATATATATATATATATATATATTTATTAATTCTGAAATACTGACAGATAAGACGGACAGTATAACATTGCTGGGTATGAGAGGAAATCCCAACCCCCAGGACCAATGGCAGGACACACAGTAGTAGCCACTGGGAGGCCACAACCACCAAACTCCACTTATTCCCTAATCACAGAACACAAAGACATACAAATACAACAACGGAAATCACTTGCAAACACCCCACGACGCCCAACAGACCAAGACGATGATGATGAAGAAGAAGATGAAGAAGAGAAGGCAAAATTATCGAAGATATATATATATATATCATATATATATATACCTCTATGCTATATGGTATGTATATAATGGTGTCATCCGTCGGCCCTCACGGGAGAAATTTGACTTGTCAACTCTGGGTATACTTGCCCTGTAACGGCTAGGAAGCTCTGGTCTGCTTCAGATCAGCCGTTCCGGACTCGGCCATGACTGCCCCAGAGCTCATGGTCTGGTACTGGAGGGGCAGTCCCGCGGATGTGGCGTGGGTATAGTACATCGGCTGAGAGTGTACCGCATCGGCGTATTCATAGCCATAACCAGTGACCGCCGCCGCCGCCGTTTGGGACTGATGGTGGTGCATTGGGTGGTAGCTCACATACTGGGGTGACTGATCTGCCAAGTGGATGAGCTGTGTGGGTTGAGGTGGAGCAGGGGCGGCGGCGCTGACGCCCGCCCTGTAGACATTGGCCGCCAATTCGGGTTTGGTGGGAGCGACACGCGATGGCAGGACGGCACCGTGCATAGGAATGGTGGTCTTCCCAGTGGGCGCAGCTGCGGTGGCCTCCCCGTAGCAGGGCTGCACTGCGAGGTTATAGGCAGGGTTCTGCCGGACGGGCAGGAAGTACATGGGCATGTGCGGGTTGTAGGGGTGGGCGGCTTTGGGAAGCTGCTGCTGGGGGTGGATGGGCATCTGGTGGTAGTAGGAAGAGAGCGGGATCGCGGTGCTGGCGGTGGCAGGGTGGTGGTGAACCAGATGCGAGTTGGCCTGGATGTACTGCTGCTGCTGCGTCTGTTGTTGTTGTTGTTGTTGCTGCTGCTGCTGCTGTAGCTGTTCGACGGTCTGCATCTGGTAGTAGCCTTGTTCCGTGACATGCACTGGCAACCGGTAGCCGGGATCGGCGGCGGAAACTTCCTGCTTGGGGTCGGAGGCAGGAGAAGGCCTTTCCTGGTAATACATGGGTCTAGGGCGAGAAAAACGCATCACAACAGTTCACAGATCAATTTCTTCTTCGTAACCGAGCAAAGGACGATACCGATAAATTCTATAGAAAAAAAAACAGGGGAAATCCACAATATAGCTCGTAGGTACCTGGAAACCTCATCGCCCGCGATGGCTATATCCACGAGATTAGGTTTCTGCTGCTGCTGCTGTTGTTGTTGCTGCTGCTGCTGCTGCTGGGCCTGCTGTTGTTGCTGCTGCTCCTTGGATTGCTGAGACGGGGATCTGCGAACTCCTCCATGATCCGATTTGTCATCGTCGGAGGAGAAAAGCCTGCTGGGATTAGGGTTTTCGGTGGGCGAGGTATTGGCGGGGGCGGGGCCGGCCGCCGCTGCGGTCGTGAGGGGAGCAGGGTTGAGGGATGGAGGCGGAGGGTAGTACTGCAAGTGATGATTGAAGCCCTCAACGGCGTCCGGCTGCTGCTGCTGCTGCGGCGGCGGCTGGTCGCTGGAGACGTTCATCTGGGAGAAGTGGTCCTCTATCCCGGGGCCGATCGCCCTAAGATCGGGGAACCGGTCGTCGGGGCGGACACGGATGGGCGGCAGGTTACAGAGGGACGGCGTCGAGGACGCCGATCCGAAGGACGAGGCCTTGGGAGAGTCGGGCACCGAGTGGACGTCCTGGCCGCCGTGCCGGCTGCCCCCGCCGCCGGCCTTAACGGACGAGTCCTGGCGCGGGAAGAGCACCCCGTGGTCAGGGTCCGGCGGGACGGCGCCGCCGCCAGCGCCGTTGGGAGAGGGGTTCATGTCGTCGAGGCCGAGGAGGCAGTTGACCGAGGCCGCGGAGTCGGCGGAGGAGAGGTTGCGGCCGAGCATGGAGCCGTTGAGGGCGTCGACGAACCAGGTCTCGGACTTGGAGTCGTCGAGGAGGGAGCCCATGGAGGAGGGGGAAGGCGCTGCGGACTCCGGCTTGGCGGGGAAGAGGAAGAGGCGGAGGCGGAAGGGCTTGCCGCCGCCGGCAGTGACCGAGCCGGCCCCTCCGGCGGAGGGGGAGGAGGCGGCGATGCGGTCGTACTCCTCGACCATGTTGTCGAGGTCCTCGTCGACGGTGACGGAGATGAGGGAGTCGAGGTCCTCCGACGGGAGCTGGTACTTGAGGGTGAAGGGGCAGCCGGCGAGGAGGGTGCGGGAGAGGCGGGCGTGGAGGTCGGCCAGGGTGGAGTGGCGGTCCACCACCACGATCCGGGTCTCGCCGCCGAGGTAGCACAGGGTCTTGTCGTGGGGACGGGGGACGATGTGCCCCCCGTAGCTGCACATCAGCCGCAGCTTGGCCGCCGCCTGGGCCGCCGCAGAGGGTGGGAACGGCTCGTCCCAGGACTCGCCGCCCCGGGATCGCGGAGACATGGAGTCGACCGAGTCGGCATAGCAACCCATCCCGGCACAGCCAGAGGGGGCCGTCTCCATGGTCGCTGCTGCTCCCCCTTTCTTGTTCTTCT
Source organism: Amorphophallus konjac (assembly GCA_022559845.1). NCBI lineage: Eukaryota > Viridiplantae > Streptophyta > Magnoliopsida > Alismatales > Araceae > Amorphophallus > Amorphophallus konjac. The sequence goes on along the minus strand of JAHNEJ010002348.1, from coordinate 301,351 downwards.
TCTTCTTCTTCTTCCACTCACCCAGCCCCCGCCCCCCGCACTCCTTCGGTTTCTCTCTTCTCGATGGTGAGTGACGACCAGGTCGAGGTCTGGTGGGGTCCTCCCTCTCTGTACGTGTGTCACTGTGTTAATCGCCTCTCTCTCTCTCTCTCTCCTTCTAAACAGTAGCACCGTCGCCGTCGCCGTCCCGTTCTCTCCTCTTCACTCTTCTCTTTCAATTGTCTTTCCTTGTCTATTAGTTACTGCACGGGGTGAAAAATAGTAACATAAATGTGAGCAGGGGGGTGGGATGGTAATATAACGCGGTATGTACGCGCACGGGAAGGAATACGGCGGAGGGGGAGATACGCGCACGAAGCGCGGGCAGAGCCGATATCGGGGAAAAGCGGGAACGGCGGGGGGGGGGGGGGGGGCGTAAAAGCCGTGACCACTGATTGATACAGACCGGGGTCGGCGCACACAGCTGCTGCTGCCCGTGCAGGCAGGTGCGTAGTCTAGATTTTTATCTCGTTTTACAGCTGGAAGTCCGCGTGGGACCCGCCCGCCAGGTGGGGGAGCGGGGCGGTGGTACTGGTAGCAGCGGTGCGTTTCGCCGAGGGCGGGGAGGGTGAGTCGGGGGAGGCAACGTCTAGGCGGGATTGTACGGTGACGGATTGCTCTTCTTCCAACCCCCTCCCCCCGAGCCCCCAGCCCATCGTCTTCACTGATATCATGCCAACGTCACGTGTCATCACTTTCTTTTCTGTTCTTTTTTAATAAATTTTTTAAATAATTTTATTATAATATTTTCTTATTTAAATATATCTAATATTAATTAATTTATTAAAATATCTATAATTACTACCATCTAAATTAATGGTGCCATCTTATCTGATGTATATTTTTTTATCATCTCGAGGCTCCTTTGGTTAGGATTGCTCAGGTAGATTTTTTTGAAAAATCTACGCATAAAATAGATGTCATAGTATCATAGATTTTAGATCTCGAAATTCACCCTGAAACTATATGAGAGAAGTTTTGTAGATTATTTAGCATCTCTCTTTTTATGTCTTTCTCTCTCTCTGTTTTAAAAAATCCACCTAACATAAAAATCGAGATAATTTTATGTCATTTAGACGTCGTTTGTGAACTCACTTTCACCTAGACTTTTGAGCTGTAATCCTAGACCAACTTTAATCTTTTTCAAATGTCATGGTCATATCTTGATTTGGTTGAAAAGAGATTTTCGAGAGGAGAGAGAACTCAGGTACAAAAGTGTCGAGTTCTCCTGTTGCGGCAAAGCTCCTCACATCAGTTTCTCAGGATTCTCAATAATGAGAAATCATCGGACACTGTGCAAGGAGTACGAAATGTGGATTATGTAAAAATGAGAAAAGTGTATGGCTGTTTAAAATGCGCCCTTAGTTGGGATGAGATTATGCAGGGGATTCCAATGATAGGAATTCCCTAATAATCCCAACCAAAGGTGCTCTTAGTCTCTATTAGACCTGTCAACGGAGCGGATACGAAGCGAATATATGACTATCCGTATCCGCTCCGTTTTAAAATTCGAATTATTCGATTTTGATCCACTCCGATTTGAATTCGGATACGAAACGAATATATGACTATCCGCTCCGTTTTAAAATTTGAATTATCCAATTCAAATTCAAAAGTATATAAATATAATTATAAAATGTTAAAAGTATATAAAATATAACTATAAAATGTTAAAAATATATAAAATAAACTCTAATTTAAAATACAACTATAAAATGTCTAATTTTTTTACAATATTATTTATTTTATAATATATTATTTAAAAATATGTATTATATGATATATAATATTACGAACAGATATTTTTCGAAGTGAATATTATAATATCCGTATCCGCTCCGATTCGAATTCGGATATTATCCGTATCTGAAAAAACGAATACGAATTCGAATATTATCCGTTAATACGGATTCGAATTCGAAGCGGATCCGAATAATATCCGAATCTGTTAACAGGCCTAGTCTCTAAGTCCACTCTCTCTCTCTCTCTCTTTGTCTCTCTCTTCGATGTTACTCTCTCTCATCTTTCTCTTTGGAACTACACCCTGTCAGCTTGATGAGAGTTTCAATATCGGAGGGGGGAGCCCCTTGAGTCACCCTCTCTCTCTCTAAGTCTTCTATGTTGCTCTCTCTACTCTCTTTGATCTCTCTCTCTCTTGGCCCCCCCATCCACTAAGTCAAGGTGTCAGTGTAGGTGTCGTAGGGTCTCTCTCTCTCTCTCCCCATTCAGTGGGGGTACCTATGTACGAGGGGGTTCTCCCCTATGACACCCCCTCTCTCTCTCCCTCCACACCCAACCAACAAGGTGGACGTACATGTGTCGAAAAGGGGTTCATTCTCTCTTCAGCTATAAGAGAAAATTGTAGGTATTATTCATCCTCTCGGATGACCATTGAAATTTAAAAATGAATAATATCTTTATTGTCAACTCTTCAAATTTACTATTCACGTACTATTCATTCAAAATTAATCACAAAAAAAGAATTGTTGTGCCTGCAGAGTTCCCAACCGTGGATCGATGATGTAATGTCTCGAATTTTTCGGATATTTTTCGCATCAGGATACGTGGGTTTCGGAACACTTTCGGGGGTCCCGGAGAGCATTTTTACGGTTCACGCGTGTTTTTCTCTGACGAGTCTTCGGAACCCTCTACGAGGTGAACCGTTGTGTTCTCCAACTCCGGAACATTACCAGTGTGTCGAGCGTGTTCTGAGGATCGAGAAAATGATTTTTTCCAATTTTTCACATTTTTCATATTTTCTGAATTTCTATATAAGAGACTCTTTTTCTTTTTCTTCTTTTCTTCTTTCTTCTCCTTCCCTTTCTCTCCCATGACACCTCTGCTCCCCTCCAGACCGTTGCCCCTCTCCCTCGTGAACGGATGTGGTGCCCCCTCCTCCTTCGACGACGAACGGCGGGCCAAGGCGATGTCGTGGTGGCGACGGCGGCAGCGAGGCCAGCACGGTGGTGGTGATCTCGTGGCGTGGGTGTAGAGTTCGTGGTTTGAATGTGATTTGAAGATCGGCGGCGATCTGGTGGTTTCGGCCTTCTTTGAGGTAGAGGGACGGATCCCTCCTCTGTGTATTCCCATTCTCGTTATTTCTAGGCCGAGGAGAGGTTGAGAGGGGCGTGTTTCATGTCAGGAAGGAAAAATACATGATTTGGGGTTGAGTGCTGGATCTAGTATTTTTTGAGATTTTAGACCGATCTATGGGCATGGAATGATGCTAGGAGGGTAGAGGAAGAGTTCCCCTTTGTTTCCCCATCATCTGAGGGTGATTGGGGCGTGGTTTGGATTTTTTCGCTGTTCACGCCGTTTTCGCGCTCGAGTTGAAGTTGCGGTCCTTCCAGAAATCGCCTTCTTCTTGGGGCGATCTTCTGGGGGGCCGCTATCGGTTTAAGACTATCGGTGGGGTGTTGCGGTCCCGGGGAGACCGCCACCCTCTGTTGCGGTCTGACGACTGACCGCTACCCTTAGGCTAGCGGCCAGTCGCCGATCGTTTGTATGGTCGAGTCGACGCACTAGATCTTGGGGTGTGGGTTTTTAACCGTTGGGGGACCCTGTCAGGCTGCGTCCAGGGCATGGCCATTTCCTGGTGGGTGCGGTCAGAGGGTGACCGCCCCATTGAGGTAGCGGCCTAGCGATGGGCCGCCACTCAACCCCAAGGTTCGCCAGGTGGCGGCCATGGAGATGGCCGCCTCCTTGTCCTGGCGGTCTCAGGGAGACCGCCAGGGCTATTTTGCAGTCCAAAGCTGGCCGCCACTTGGAGTGACGGTCCAAGGAGGACTGCCACTCTGTTTCCAGTGCGGCCGGAGCTTATACTGCGTTGAGTGAGCCTCCGAATAAGCTAGATTTGGGTCCCATGTGGCATGTGGTCCGAGAGTTGCCTCGAGCACCCGGTGAGAGCCACAAGTATGCCAAGGGGTCCTCAGAGAGTAAGTCACCTTGGTTGGCATGCCAGTGTGACTTGAAGGTCGATTAGACCTCATCCGTGTCCCGGACACCTTTTTTCCACGGTTCCTGTCACCGAGAGTCAGTGTTGGTACGGAGGCCTGTCTCCGTATTTTGTGAGTGGTTATCCGATAGTTTCCGTTGCTTAGTGAGTTCATACTTCCAGTGACATGTCCACTTGACGTAGCCTTCTTACAGCATGCGTGTGCTGACCCACCCGGGAGTGGTGGGGCGGCTTACCCGAGAGTGACGATTGTTAGGCTGGTTACCGTAGGGCCCCTCGCCTTTGCAGCCTGTGTCGGGCTGGGGGGAAGAACCAACTAGAGGGCCTGACCTCGAGCGCATGGTCTGTGTGTGCACACGTAGTTGGGGACAATCGGACCTACGCTGAGGAGCGCGACCCCAACTAGTCCTTGTTTGTGGTACTTGTTGTGTGTCTCAGTCTTCGCCTGAGGCATGTAGGGAGACACTGGGACGCGGTGTAAGACGTCAGGAGACGCATCCGGTCTTGCTTCTAGTGGGTGGTGCCCATGTCTTCTGGTAGGTACGGACCTGTTTTTTCGTCAGACCGTGGTCAGTTGTTCGGTATAGTACGTAGTCAGTACGGTTAGTCGTAGTGAGATTTTCCGTTTATGTATTGTTGTTACGGTCGTACTTCTGTTATTTAGCGTACTTTCCTTGCTGTCTTGTTTTCCTCGTTGTGAGGTGGGGGTCTGCGAGAACCCTAGTGAGCCAATGGGATAAGGCTCACCCATGTATTTTCAGGTGAGGCGAGGTTGACGGGGAGCGCGTCTGAGGTTCCGCGTGGTTCCAGCAGCTAGGGTTAGTTGCCAGTTGCTAGAGCTGGGGTATGCCCCGCATACTTGTACCTTTCTTTCTGTTGATTGTACTTTTGTTCTACTGGACTCTGTAGTTGTTTATTTATTTCTGTTAATTGTTGAGTTATCATATTTTATTTTCTATTTCTTTCTTCTTCCACACTCCTTTTAGTCCTTCCGAGCCCTCCGGCTCGTGGGCGACGGGCCAAGATTCGAATGGTATTGAGTTCTTCCCGGTATCCGGATCTTGGATTGTTACTCGCCAAACGTGTAAGAGGTCACAAAGATGACATGGGCCGAGGTGGAGATAGAGTTGTCATTGGCCAACTTGGCATCAGAATGCGCAGTGCTATAGTGTCATTGGACTAGAATTGTATAAACTACGTCGAAATTGTGTAAACTAGAATAAAAAATTTAAAATTAGATCAAAAAAATTTAAACTGTAATGAAATTATGTAAGTTGGACCGAAATTACATGAACTAATACAAAATTGTGTAAACTTGAACAAAATTGTGTAAACTTGATCGAAATTGTGTAAACTGCCTAAACAAAATTATATAAATTAGATCAAAATCATGTAAACTTGATTGCAATTATGTAAATTGGAACACGATTGTATAAATTAGATCGAAAATGTGTAAGTTGAATCGAAAGTTTGACCCAAGCTTATTTACATCGATCTATTTACACAATTTTGACCCAATTTACATAATTTTGTTCCAGCTTACATAATTTTAATCCCGTTTACATAATTTTACTCAACTTGACTCAATTTTGTTCCGTTTATATAATTCCGATCTAATTTTACACAATTTATTTCTAGTTCACGTAATTTCTCCCTCTCTCGTTGAACATCTCAAGATTACTTACATCCTAGTTTAGAATAATCTGACCCGAAATTGACGCAGCTGTTAAAATATATGAAATTAACTCACTTTTTTAAAGGGTCAAGTTGAATCGGATCGATGAGTCAAATTAAGTTTTGCCCGGTCTAAGTTGACTCACCGATCCGATTATTAGAAGGAAAGTCACACTCCCTCCTCCGCCAAGTTTGAATATATTTGTAGTGTCAAAGAAGCTAAGCTTGAATATATCATTAAAGTTTAATCCGTCTGATTAAAAAATTAAAAAAATGTTTGTGTGGACATTGTTTTGATCAATTAGTGGGGGGAAAAGTACCATTAACAATGTATTTGAATCTGACAACGAAAAATTAAGTGGGTAATCAGATAGCAGTTTTTTAGATCATTTTATCCTTGATATCACCGGTTTAATTTTAATCTATATCTAAATGATATAAAAATATTATATTATTTTTGCTTGACCGTTAAAACATTAATTGTGGCTTCATAATCAGGTGAGTGATCAGATTATGGGCTACGTTTGACATTCATGCTCCCATACTTTTATTCCAAGATAATTACAAAGTCTGAGCAACGTCTCTGAATATTCTCTTAAATGGATGACTTTTTCGCACAATTACGGTAAGTTTACCTATACAAAACAACTATTTTGACTTTGAAGGTCCCAATGTGAACAACAAGTTTCCAACAAATTCTAAAACAATAATTGGAATGCCTGGTGCCCTCTACAAAGAAGGAGAGGTGAGTTATCAATTAGGGTTGTCAATAAGACGGGCCGACTCGATAGATCCGTGAGTCATGTTTGATTTTGAGTCTCGTCGCAAAGTCTTTTTCAACATGCGAGTTATTAGTCGGGTCTAAAAGCTCGACACGACTAAGTCCACAGGCCAAATTAAGACTTTGAGTTTGACTCGCGGGTCGACCCGGTACGTTCCATTTTTTTCTTCCATTCAATTTTTAAAAATTAATTTGTTAAAATTATGTTATTTACTTAATAAATTTAAACGACTATTTTTTTAAAAAAGTAAATGATTAACATTAAAATTTTAATTCATTTAATCAGATTATAATTTTTATATTATTAAAGATACTATTTTTATTAATTTCTTTTATTTTATTTAAATTTTCAAGCTCAGACCAGACCTTACTCAGTCTTTATATTTTTGTAATAGTGTGAGACCCGACTCTATCTGACCCGACATAACTCGGGCTATGGTCGAATTCAGACTTTAATATTGATGAGTCGGGCCCGAGCGGAGCCGACCTAAGTCTGGCTCCAGCCCGACCCATTGACATCCTTATTATCAACTCCACGGAAGACACACAAGTTGAATCCCTCCATGGTATGTTGAATTGGTCCAACTCACCTGGACTCAGTCGACTTAGATTGTATCCAAAGAATTTAGAGTCGCGAGTCGGGCGAATCGCACCGAATTATTCTGCATTATTTTAATAATATAATATCTTAAAATAATTTTAAATTTTAACAATAAAATTGTAATAATAATATAACAATAATTATAAACATTATATATAAAAAATAAAAATATTAAATATTATTATTAAATTTATTTTAAATATATGATTTTACCGAATCGATTTAAATCCACTTACAGTCGCGTCGACTCACACCGGATCAGTCAAACTGTAGCGTGGATCCAGGCCCGGATTCCTCAACGTAACCTTCCACCAACTTTTTCAAGTCGGAGATCTCACCGCGGGCGCCAATCCGGTCACATTCTAATAAAAGTCCAAGATCTGCCCCTGGGCTGAGGCATGTGAAATCTTCTCATTTCCAAATCCCTGGCCTTTTCCACGCGTCCCGTCATCAAAAATCTTTGCACCGTCCCTCCTCTCCAGTCCGATATTTATGATCGAGAAAACCATATTCCCCAGATCATACGGCAGAAGTGGACGCAGCGTATCTTCTCCGTCCGTCTGATGTGGGATCAACGGCTAGATGGAGGTCCGGCTCACAAAGATCGGAGTCTCCCACATGGGCCGTCCGATGGGGGGTCACGTCACCCCCTTCGTCAACGACTGGGACCTGGAGGCTGCAGTAAATGGATTGAAAGAGAGATAGGAGCCCTGTTTTGCTTTTCTTTCTTGTCCGAGTGATCAGGGATGTCTTGGTGGGGCCAGGCTGCAGCCGAGAGAGACAAAGGCGAAAGCCAATGGGAAGATTTTAGTTAGGCCTGGTATCTTACCAAAGCCCTCCAAAGTCCAAACTATGCCGGATCACTCCTGAAACAAACTGATTAGAGTATATATTTACCACCATTTTAGTTGGGGGTTATTCCCCACTTATTTAGTGATCTATCGGGAACTGGAAGTATGTTTTAACGTCAAGATTTACATAGTCATTTGTAGTAGCGGCCGCTTCGATTTTTTATAGAGTACGATAGTGTATCATAGTGTACTGTTAGATATTAATAAGATTATTTTATTTTATAATTATTTTTATAATAAAAATATTAAATATTTATTTGTGACTCAATTAATTAAGGAGTCTCTTATTTGAGACAGAAGTCAGCGATTCGAATATCATACCTTTCATCTTTTTTGATATTAATTTAGAAGAAGAATAAAGATAAAAAAACATAAGAATGGACCGCTCACGGGGTTCAAACTTAAAATCACCCTTAAACCAATTTACCTAATACAGTCTTTGACATTTGAAATAAAATAAAATATTAAATATATAAAGAGTATCGATTACGTATCACATATTGGTCGTATCGATCTGTGACTGATATGATCGAATAAGGATGATTCACTTCGTATCGGATCGATTTGTAAAATCATGTTTAACATAAAATATTAATTAATTCGAGACAAGGGGAGTTAACTTTTGATTAACCCCAATCATGTTTAACATAAAATGTTAATTAATTTGAGACAAGGGGAGTTAACTTTTGATTGACACCTCCCATTTTAACAGAGTTAACCAACCAAAGAGAAAAATCTCTTTATCTGATCAGACGCACTGTTCCACCGAGGATAACTCGGGTTAACTTGATCCTTCTAGCACCTCTTTGGCAGAGGGTTATGTTTAACCCGCATTGAGATAATTGGGGTAATTTAACCCACTTTTATCTCATTTTACTTTGACAGTAAGTGAGTTGACTCTCACGAGATCTCCTAGATTAACTCAGTGTTGATTTGACAACTTTTGAATTAATTCTCACGTAAGATGACTGAGAAATAGAGAACAAATGGATGAGAGACAAAAAAAAATGAGGACAAAAGAGTATTTTTACACGATAGTAAATTATCTCACCTTTGGAGATGAGATCAGGATTTATCGTCTCGACTGATTCGTCCGTCTCGATCACGGTCTGAGACGGGTCGATCCCGTCTCGCTTCGTCTCGGTCTATCTCATAAAATGTTAAAATAAAAAAAGATTATTTATATATATAATATATATAATAAAAAAATAAAAAATTATATATTAATATATATATATATATATATAATAAAATATTAAATTAATGAAACGTCTCGATCACAACTCACGACCCGTGCGTCTCGTCCACCGTTTGGGTCAAATCGAGACATGTGGATCTAAACGTAGAACCCTACATGAGATAAGTTCGTCGATAGACCCAGTTTTAAGTGAATTTGTTAAACCGGTCTCTATCAAAATAAAATGTGTTAAGTTTAAAATAAAAATAAATTAATCATGAGATAGGCCGGAAACAAAACTGACCCTACTAAGCAGATGCTTAAAGACTCACCTTCTATGTATCTTGCTGTACGGTGATACAACCGCAGCCCCCCCCCACCCACTCCAAGTAGTCCAAAGTTTTTCCATTGGTTTCGTCTAACATCTTCCTATGTATCATGACGTGTATCCTTATCCTCCGAGGTGTGGCGTGAGGGAAAGGGGTTCTTAATTGCGATGGTTGACATGGATGTCACCATCTAATGTGTATCTATGCGTCATCAATGGGCTCGCACTCTATAATATTTCATTAATTACGTGCATCAAGTCTATGCGGCCGGTTCGGCCACCTTCCCTCCTGTTCAAGGGATAGGTGTTAAGTACCTATTAACATCCTCCATGTCTCTCGAATGGATTTTTTTATTTGATATTTTAAATTTAAAATTAAGATTTTATAAATTGATCTAGTAGGGAGTGAACTACACGTACTAGACTGTATCACCTAAAGATTGATACGATCGATACATCACGAGTGCACGTACAATCTTATATTTTGAGAACACACAAATTTAATTAAAGTAGAACTTTAATCATATGTGAAGACATATAAATTTAGGGTATCGACTTTGAGATATTATTCCCGCTACGTCTTGGGACAGTTACGGTTTTATCCCTTTTTGCTGGTAAAATGGCTCTCAAATGAGAAGACTTGGGTCATGCTTATAATCACATGCACATCTTTGTAGTTTTCAATATGAGATCTTTTGAGTCTCCTTCTTAGACCTCTACACTAGTCCCCCATCAAAGGTGAATGTTGTGCTTATTAGGCCGAGATTCTCACAGACGACGTCAACGAAGACATATAAATTTGGGGTGTCTCCTTTGATGTATTATCCCCGCTATGTCCAGAGACAGCTAGAGTTTGTCATTTTTTACTGGTAAAAGAGCCCTCAAAGGAGAAGGTAAACACATGTCCATCTTTATAGTTTTCAAAATAGAATCTTTTTAAGTCCCCTTTTTAGACCTCTACACTATGAACTCATAAAAATCTGTCTTAAATATATATTATTCTCAAAATTGGTTAATTTCATATATACCGTCGTCACATATAAAATATCAAAATCACGGTTCTTAATAGTCAAATATCATATATACCATCCCTAGTGACTAAAAATTTTAACTCTTTCTCTCCCAAACTCTAGTGGTATTTTTATTATCTAATGATATTTTAAAAACATTTAATTAATAACAAAAATATATACAAAATTTGACTAAGAATGATACTTTAAATATTTTATACGAAAAGAGGGTATGTATAAAATTAACCCTTCCGAAATTGGCGGTCATCAAACCAGAAGAGTGCGGCAGTTAACTTCAAGAATATAGAGGTAACTGTACATCAGGAAGCTAGTATCGAGAGGACTAAAAAGCTTCTTAAGCTTAATACGAGCGGTTAATTACTAGCGCTAATTAATAAAATTAGGCCAATTTGATGTTAGAATAAGATAAGTGAGAATTGTAACTATATGAGAGATAGAGTGGGGCCCATCAATACCCTCCCTACAAAGTATCGAGATAACTCGTATTCACACCCGTGTCACTTCTCTAACCAGGGTGAGTTAACTTATTCCCGTCCACTACAATGACTCGCTCTGTTTTCAAAGGGGGCCTGACAGTGTTCACGAGAGCGACCCGGACTCGTTTTCCTCGACCCTGCTTTCCCTGCCGCCGGAGGATAACGTAAACAAGTGTTGCTCCTCCATGCATGATGATGAGGTGGGTCATCCTAGTCGTTTCCGAATGCCTCTATGCTGGTCCTCACCACTTTCTTCAATTTCTTTTTTTTTTAAACACTGGGTTAGGATGGGATTAGATAAATGTCCCTCTTTTTCTTATTTTTTTGAGTTTAGAACAAAGTTGGATGATCAATCATATGTATAATAGCATGTACGTCAATATATATATAGAGTGGACCCGGGCCCTACAGGCATGTGATGCCATGAGTTATACAGCTATCGCGTGTCATGTCGCGATGGCATCATGCCATGCACGTCACAGTCTCGACGATGGTGCCCTTTTAAGTCCAAAAACATACAGTAGGCATATGTAGACATGTAATAACACTGATAGATGATAGAAGAAATATATATATATATATATATATATATATATATATGAGAAAATTGAAATATTAATTATAAATTTACTGATATCAAAATCAGTGACAATAAGTTTATTTTTAAAATTATCAATTCAGAATCTTTATTTTTAATTATTAGTTAACTGTAACATTTAAGATTAAATGAAAGATATTTTTAATAATATATACAAATGAGAGGTATATTTAACATAATCGATATTTAGAGAAATATTTATGTCAAAAACTCTTTATTTATCTACCAACTGCTGTCACATGGGGTTGTTGGAGTGGGAATGGTAAAATTTAAGTGAATCATTTCACTGATAAGTCTTACGTAAGTCCCATGTTACCCGAGCTATCTCGGAAGTAACGCAAAAATATTAGGACCGCTTTGACATCGGAGTTGTCGAGTGGTTACGCTCATCGACGAGAGAGAAATTAAGGGTAGGTCTCACCTCCCTCTCACATAGAAGGTCGCTAACCGGAGTCGGTCAGCGTGCTCGACCCTCTACGGTCGAGCACGTTAACCCTGTTAGCAAAGTTGCCCTTAGGGTTTTCCGTTGGATAGTCTAGTTAATTCTTCACCTCATGGAGATCTATGAGGTCCTCAATTTAAATTTTGACTCTCTCATTATTTGGAGAAGTATAAGTCTCTACAATTTTCGAATCCTAATAGATGACCCGGGTATCAAAAAAAACTCAGTGAGATATCACGTGATTTGATAATTTTTGAGTTAATCCTCTTAAAAAATAGGTGAGAGGTAAAAAAAAATCAGCAAGAGATATAAAATGGGGATAAAATATTATTTTTAAATGTCAAATTAAATTATCTCATCTCAAGTGAGATAAATTAATCTAAGTTAATCTGATTTTAAATAGATTTGTTAAATCCCTTAATGTGAACGGGACTATGGGAACAGGGGAAAGAGGAAGAAGGGCTGGTGGATGAGAGAGAGAGAGAGAGGGGGGAAAACCCGGTCAAAGTTACGTTAACGTGATCGACGTCCTCTTTAGCGGACGACAACCAACAGCCCTCCAAACCCCCGTACAAAGCACGTTCGTCTACAGTGAAAGCAGCGGAGGGAAGCAGCAGGAGGGAGGGAAGACTGACGGGGAACCAGCTCAGCCGCCATGAGACTGCGAGCGAGCGAGCGAGCGAGCGTGGTGGCTCCCCGCTGAAACCCCCGGTCGCCACCGCTATGATACGAGTACAGCTCGAGGTCCATCTCCCCCCTCACCCTGCCATCGCTGTGCCAGCTTTGCCCCACCGCATCTAGTGCAGTGCATGCAAAAAGGTTTCTGCATCTCTACTCTCGTTTCACACCATTGTTTAATGCCTCCATGGTTCAGTTCACGGAGGAGGAGGAGAAGCCACATTCTTCCCCCTCTTGTGGCTTTTAAAACCGACTGGGTTCGGAGATATTAAATTAATCCTCTCTCTCTCTCTCTCTCTCGCTTTCACTCTCTCACACACACACACACAAGCATCTGCCACCATGAGATGTGGAGCAAATGAACTCGTGCAAGTACAGAACCACCGAACAGCACAGCAGGGGGGGGGTGGTGGGGGGTTGCCGAAGTTTCAGGTGTTGGTTGTGGGTTCATTATGGAGATCCGCAGTGACCTGACCGACGTGGTTGCCCAAGTTTCAAGGGTAGCTTTCCACGGAGATCCCCATAAACCGAAGGCACCGACGGTGCGACTGAGCAGAGGAAGCGGAAAAAAAACAGCTAGACTCCTCCAATACAAACTAGCCTTCCCAGAGGACGATCACTATAATAAATGGCTCTTACAATTAAGGAGATCTATAGACATACGTACATACATGTTAACTGTAAGAAACCAGGGTTGCAACATGGAAGGAAACAGGCATGTAATGTGCCTGCGTCCTGCTGACATGATGCATGTGGCCAAGTCAGTCACCTGCATGCCATCCGGGTGCGTACTAACGAACTATATATCACTCCCGTCAATCCGATGCGCACTGTACGCCTAGCGGCAGCGCGGCGCGGAGGATCTATGTATCATCTCTGCAACCGATCCCGCACCCCGTGCTCAATCAAGCACACGCACATCCACGTAGGAGGAACCCAGCCAGGACGATGGAGACATGGTCCCTGCCAGTGCCAGGCCAGTTGGAAGGGGGAGAGAGACGAAGAGATCGACTTGCGTACGATAACACAAATTTTATACACAGAAAAGGGGTCGCCATGCATTACGGCTCCTTCCCGCATTTGATTAATTAGTCTTAAAAAACAGACGCATAGATTTCGGATGGGAGGAGGATGGTCCTCATGAAACCACCTGTGTGCTCTACCACTCAAATGGCAGAACAAAATCTGAGCTTTCAGAGGCTGAGCATGTGACTATCGAATCGGTGGCGGGCTTTCCTTTCTCTTTAATTTCTCTCTCTCCCCTTCTTTTAAAGCTTCCTGGGTACTCCTCGGATCACAATTATTCCCCTCGGGCGCCGGGTGGCCTCTCTCTGATTGGATTACATGCAAGCAGGTGTTAATTTAGAGGCTCGTACGTACGTAATGAGACGGGGGTTGTCCCGCAAGATGACACAGTCCATATACACGACTTCTTGGAGCGTATAGCATGCGCAGATCGATCGAATCCCAGCTGGGCTCTACTTTTCCTTTTTTTTCCTTTGTTAATTAATCGCGTGCATTCATAATTGATATCCTTAACCTCTGTCCTAATAAGCAGAGATCATCTGTGAAAGTAGTGATCATGCATGCATCATCTCTTTGTCCTCGCCACAAGCACTCCGCGCGCAGTTTTACAATCCAAAATGATGAAAGATATTCTACTATACATGCATGCTGCCGGGTTAGCATTCCAAGATCTCAGAGGCAAAGAACACTTCTTTAATAAAGAGGCAGAGAATTTGATCGTTGGCAGCCACTCATTTCGATCCTTTTAACCAAGTTCTTATGATAGAGTAATGTCATCTGCATGTCGTTTCTGCTGTTCTTATGTATGCGTTGTTCGAGTCAGGAGTGATGGCGCAGCAGTATTCCTAGTAAAAGGATTTTACTTCTTAGGATTCCTGGAGGTCCCGAGGACCTCGACCAAACAGCCGGATGGCTAGGGAGGCGAGGACGGTCAGAACGCTGTCAATTTAATAATTACCCGTCCTCCGTCATTCAATGACGAATTATTATATATATATATTTATTTATTTATTTACACGGACATTTTATTTTTCAGAGTATCTTGGCGTGGGCTCACTCGCGACCGGACGATCAGAGATTGACTGGCCGCGTTGAAAGCAGCAGGCAGGGACCGTACGATGAAACCTGCGATGCGACGTGGCACCGGGTGGTGCTGTTCGTAGGACTGCCCCGCCCTCACGGAGTTCGAGGGTGGTGGGGTCACCTCATCATGTTTTAAGGAATTGAAAGATGCGCTGCTGCTTCTGTTTCTTTGGACGGTGAAAATACCCCGCTCGTCACGGACGAGGAGACTTAAAAGCCTCGCTTTGAGTGGGCGTGGCTTTTTCCCGGGTTAAGTTAACCTTTGTTTAACCCGATTTTGGTTTGCAAGTGAGCAAGTCTAACCACGTCACGCGATTAGTGGAGAGCTTTTATTTGATTGATCAATCACAAAAATTAAAATAAATCAAACGATCAAAAAAAATTTTAAACTCGGGTGGATGCAGGGTCACCTCATCATGTTTAAGGAATTGAAGATGCTACTTCTTTTTTGTTTTTATGGTTAAGTACCCTGCTTATCCCCCGCCAGTGGCCGAGCGTAACAATTAAAGTTCCCTCTCACCATAAAAAAGTTACAAAAAATAAAGAGTTTTTTTAATAAATCACTGTTGAAATTTAAATAATAAATAAAATATGATTGGAAATATATTAACAAAGATATTATTATATTTATCAAAATAGTGCACAAATATCATCGCCGTAATCTCACTGTTACTGGCAGTGGATTTAAGTATGGTTAATTTTAACTCGATGTGAAAAAATGTGATAATATTTGGTGGGGACACCGGGTCCACTATCGGGCCCACTACTCGGAGTCGACGCCGCACTGCCCCGACACCGTGCGTGTTGGGTTCGGTGCAGTATTCAGAGGGGGGTGAATGAATATAACCCGTTTAAAAAACCTTTCGCCCAGTTAAAATATGATGCTCACTAGAATTACTAGTTCGCAAACTAGACAAGCTTAAAAGCTAATAATCAGTTGCAGAACAAAAACAAGCATACAGTGAGATCACTAGGATGCTAACTAGGCTGAATTAGACAAGGAGTCGCTCAACTAGAATTTCGCTCTCTTGACAGATTAAAATATTCTAAGAAAACTAATCCACTCTTCTGCTCAACCAGAAGTCAAACGCTTAGAGCGCCCCTATGCAATCATCTAGCGGAAGCAAAAGCAGATAAACCAAATCACAATGCACAAGGGTTTTTAGGTGGTTCGGTCCTCCAGACCTACATCCACCCCACACTCAACCCGAGTGTGGCTTCCACTAGCTCACGCTAGAAACCGCAGACTCAGTCTGCAACAGGTGCTGCCACACAGCTTGACCAGGGGAACAACCTCCCCTCTTCCTCCCAACCGGAGGGAACCACTAGTGACACCAGTCACTAGCAAACCAGAGACGCAAGTCTCTCTTCCTCCAGACCGGAGGGAACACCTAGTCTTGCAACCCACAAGACTAGAACCGGAGGGCCAGTCCTCCCTTCCTCCAAAACCGGAGGGAACCAACCGGTGACTTCCAGTCACCAGCAAACCAGAGGTCGAAGACCTCTCTTCCTCCAGACCAGGAGGGACCCCTGGACTTGCAATCCACAAGCCCAGAACCGGAGACAAGTCTCCCTTCCTCCAAACCGGAGGGAACCCACAAGTAGCTCCCAGCTACTTGCAACCGGAGATCAGATCTCCCTTCTCCTGATCCACAGGAGGAACCCCGACCTCTCTACAGAGTATCAGAAAGCACAGCAAACCAGAAAACAAAGGAAAATAATAAACGAAAACAACACAGCAATCAGAAGGCTGTAAAATATGAAAACACGGATGTGGCTCTCAACGGAGCTGACTGGCCTGGATCTGATCCACGGTCCAGTGAAGACAGATCTTCAAGCAACTTCTTCCTTGTTCTCCACGAGCTCTCTCGCTCACTTTCTATCTCTCTTTTCTTTCTCTTCTACTCTCCTAGGAGCTTCTTCTGCTACTTCTCTTCTTCTTCTTCTCAACTCACGATCTCTCTTTTTCTTTCTTCTGCTCTCCTAATCTCTCACTCTCTACTCTTCTCTTCTCTCTCTTTTTCTTCTTCTGCTCTTACTCTCACTCTCTTTTTCTTCTTCTGCTCTTACTCTCACTCTCTTCTCTGCTCTCTTCTTTTCTTTCTTCTCTTCCTTTTCCTGGATCGGGGCTCTCTGTATGAGCTTTTCTTCTTGCCAACTCGATCACCTTCATCTGAAGACGAAGGGTTCTATTTATAGCATCAACAGCAGGTGGATAGGGCACAAAACGCGTGTGCCTCCCACGCTCGATCCAGAATCTTCCTGCCACGTGTCCTTATCAGATTGGTTCCTCTTGTCTCGGATCACGTGCAGCCCAGGAGTATGGAATGTTCTTCCTCGGACCTGTAATGAGATTAAAACCATTAACACTGAGGGCCACAGGAACTAAAGCTGCATGAGGTATGTAATAGTAATACGATGGCACTGTACTTGGAATGACACGAGATAGACAAGGTGACTACAAAATGAAATAAGGAAAGAATGACACGAGATACACTGTAACAGAACAGACACAATGAAGAGAACGACAAGAAATGAGGTCATAAAATAGGAATGACACGAGGTCTAGGAAAGGCAACACGAAGACATAATAACTAAAAATGACACGAATACAGAGGACTCGAAGACATAAGAGTGACACGAGATGGCACAGAAAACAGCACGAGGTGCTGCAGTGTTCAGTACGCTAAGAAACAACTAACAATACGAAGACGAGGACAACACGGACTGAAACCAACTTGAAGACGAAAGATAAAGCTGACACGAAGTATAGTTACAAAACAAGAAGGACACGAGGACTTAGGAAAAACAACACGAAGACATAAACAGAAACCAACACGAAGTGTGGTTTCAACATACGAACGACACGAGGTCTAGGAAGAACAACACGAAGACATAATACGAAAACGACACGAAGTGAAACAAGAACGACACGAAGTGCAGTAGTGACAGAAACACACACTACACAGAGAACGACACGAAGTGGCACAGAAAGCAACACGAGGTGCTGCGATGTCCTGCACGCAATAGAACAAAAACGACACGAAGACGATGACAACGACACGAGGTGAAGTCACAAAGCGACAAAGACACGAGGTGTAGGAAACACGACACGAAGACATGAAACAACACGGAGATGAAATAGTAACCGACACGAGTTGAAAACAACACGAGGACGAAAACTAAAATCGACACGGAGTGTGGTCAAAGCGAGAAAGACACGAAGTCTAAAGCGAAAAACCAACACGAAGATAGAAGACAGAGAAACGACTCGAAGTGAAATGAGAACAGTATGAAACAAAGAAAACGACACGAAGTACATAAACACAACACGAAGACATAACTGCTGAAATAATACGGAAGACACGAACACAACACGAAGACCAGAAACACAAGATAACGCGAAGACACAATTATGAAAAACACCACGAGGTGACAGACAGCACGGAGAACGACGCGAAGTGAAACGACACTTGAACCTAGACAGACTTAAAGACCCAGCGAAAAAATGACTCGAAGATAGAAATACAAAAACAATCATGAAGACTTGAACACAAAATTAACACGAAGACGTAAACACAACACGAAGACAATGGATGCTACAGTGCAATGTCTAGACATGAAATCCAATGCAAACGGCTGTACAGACTTGAAGAATAAGCCAGTGTATAGACTTGAAATCGAAGACCAATGTGCAGACTTGACAGTGATCTCTGCAGCGAATGTATAGACTTAAGCAGAGCTGCCAGTGTATGAGCTTGAACAGTGCAGCAAGTGTACAGACTTGGATGACCCACACCAATGTATAGACTTCCAACGTGAGAGACATGCTGTACAGACTTGATGAATACTGATGCATGAACAGTAATGCATAGACTTAGGAGCATATGACCCGGCTGTACAGACTTCACGCGTTGACGCTGTACACACTTCTAATGAAGTGCGATGACGCTGTGCACACTTAACCAATGCAATGCATAGGCTTGAACGAGAGTCTAATGTATAGACTTGCATGATGCACAAATACACAATCCAGTGTATAGACTTTGCTACCCAGACATGATATATGCAGAGACATGATATCTGACATAATGCAATGCACATATATAAAGAGCAAATGCCATCAATGCTAAACATCATCATTCATGTTGCTATCAATATGCAGAATGCTCAAGAATAAGAATGCATAGAAATGTACTTTGTTTATTGCAATCATCAATGCACAATAACATTGCTATCATCAAAATACAATATCAAATGCACTCAAATGCACTCACTGTCTTGCTATCATCAAAACCAAATAGCATTGCTATCATCAAAGTAACATAGCACATGCTTGTGCCTAAGAGACACAACAGTGCGCTTATGGCTCGGAGATCCTTCTTGAAGACTCGGCTTACGGCTACGGTATTATATTGTGTATTGAGTATATGTATTTGCGTGTATGTATACATGTATCCCTATATGTATTTTTCTTTCGTCTTATTAGGCTAGTCTAAGTCAAATAACATGTGTGTAATTTTTGTATTTTATTTGATTAAAACCCACTAGTCAAAGTTAGGTGGGTGGGTTTTGTTTTGTTAGGTTAGGGTATAAACATAATTAGTGAAAGTTAGATGGTATTATTGCTATGACTTTTTTTCCTATATAAGGAGGTCAATGCTTGTGTGTTACGTATGAATCATATATGAATAAAAGTGAAGGTGCTTTGCCTTGTGTTTTCTCCCTTCTCTCTTTTCTCTTTTGTGAGGATTGAGCGTCGCCCGGTGTGAGACCGTCCGGCGTGATGCCGAGCTGCGTGAGGTAGCAACCTATCTGTTCTCGTCCGTGCCGTCAGGAGTTGCCGTCGATCCATTTCCACGTCGCTGCCGCGTTAGATTTGGTATCAGAGCCCAACAACGGTGTCTCCAACGACCCGACGTCATCTCTCTTTCTCTCTCTAGATTGTTAGATAGTGAAAAAAAACAAAAAAAAGAAAGAAAGAGTAGCAGGAAGATCTTGGTTGAAGTAGTTGAAAAAAAAAGAGAAATTTTTTTTTTAAAGCACCGAAACCCCCTCTGTACTCTCTCTGTTTCTCCTCTGTAATCTCTCTCTCCCATATTCTCGCTCTCTCTCCATTAATCTCTCTCTCTCTCCCCTAATATCTCTATCTCTCTCTCTCGAAGGCATTGAAAGAAAAAAAAACATATAGGAGCTCTCTCGGTTGCAAAAGAGAGAAAAGTCAAAAAAAAAATTTTTTAAAAGTCTCACGTCCCCCCTTACCTCGTCGCCCGTGCCCGGATTTGAAATTCGGGCGGCCACAACGGCCACCCGCGCAGTAGTCGCGCGGGACCACCTGCCCGAGCCCACGGCCGCACCCGCCTCGCCTGCGCGCCCAGCTGTGCCCCCCGGCCGCAGCCGCCCGCGCCTGGGCGCGCACCCCCCTGGCCCGCAGCCCGCGAGCTCCGGCCCCGCCTGCCGCGCTCCCTCCGCCCAGCTGCGACGCCCGCCCAGGTGCTGCCCGAGCTCGGCCTCCGCGCCCGGCAGAGCGCCCGCAGCGCCCGCCCGTGCGCCCCTCGCCGCGGCCCTGCCCGCCCGACCGCCAGCTACCGCCTTAGCCCCTCTGCACACCGTCGCGCCCTCCTCTCTTCCTCTCTAACAGCCCCTCCGCGTGACCACCCGCGAGCGGCCACCTCCCTCCACCTGCAGCCCCTCCACTCTCTCCTCTCCCTCCATCTCATGACACCTCCACCTCCGGTCACCTACGCACCGACCTCCCTCTTCCCCAGCCGTTGTCTCCCCCTCTCCCTGCTACCCTCACAGTGCCCAGCCGCCGTCGGCCAACCCTCTCCAGCAACCACCACCGGCCAGCTCCACCGTCTCACCCCCTACACACCGCACTGCCACCCACCGCGGCAACATCCAGCCCCTGCACCTTCTTACTGCCGCACACAGACCCCGGACGTCGCCTCCCCACACCACCGGTCACCAGGCCCGCCACTTTCACCCAATCCAACCACCCTCACTCTCCCCCCTGCTGCGTGGACCCACGGCCGACGTGAAGCCTCCTATGCTGACCGTCGCGAAGCCCATTCGCCCTGCTTTTGCGCCCGCGTTCGTGGAAGTCATCCTGCAGACGCGTGCGTAAGCCCTCTTGGCCAATGAAGTCGGCCTGCATGCATCCAAGGCACAGTTGATCATGGCCAACCACCCGTCATGCACCGCTTCACCCCGTGCGTAAGTTGCGGATGAAAAAGTGTGAAGTTTGAAAAAAAGAAAAGAAGCCATAAAAGAGAGGTTTGAAAGTCAAAAGAAAGTAGTTGAAGAAAGTCAAAAGAAAGTAGTTGAAGTTTGAATAAAAAAAGTCAAAAAAGGGGGGGGGGGTTAGAAAAAAAAGACAAAAGAGAAAGAAGAGTTTGGAAAGTCAAAAAAAAGTGTTGAATATATATATTTAATAAATATATATAATAATCGATATATATTTATATATATATATCTACATATGAATTGTTTAAATTGTTTTGTGTGACACCCGGGTCCACAATCACGGCTCGATCAACGGTTGAGTCGCCCGATCGCCGACACACGGTCCGTAATTCACGGAGTGTGAGTGCCCCTAAGTCTCCTTGCACGGAGAAAGTCTGGAGTGATTTGTTCCCCTGCTTGGGAAATTTTAAAGTGATTTTGTAATAATTAAATCCTCCCTGCGCGGAGTGAATTCATTGTAACCGCTCAAGCTTCGTCGACGCCGTGCAGGCTCGCACGTCCCCGCTCGCCTTCGTCTCCGGTCGAAGCTCGCTTTTCAGCCAGCTAGGTACGTGCTCCAAATCACTTGCTTATTTAGTATCCTTATCATTTGCCGCGCGACGAAGTGAGCGAAAGCCCGATCCATATAGTCAGTCTCCTGAGTGCATCGCTGTGGACGGAAAGAAAGAGCTTCCTTGAGCCTATCCTTTAGGCCCTAGACTGCCGCATTAGGGCACCCTAATTATCATGAGGTAATTCCACGACTACTTCACCTACGGACGAGCAATTTTTCCCTGACCGGTCCTTTCAAATTGACCCTTTGCATATCAGCTGGGTCCACAACTTGTTAATTTTCGGTCTCACGATTACATCACCTAGGTCCAAACTCGTGCATGCCACGTTGGTCTATGAATTCATCAGGCCGTCTAGAACGCATGGAACAGGAAAGATATATGGCCGATCCTGACCTTATCGCCCAGTTCGAGGGAATGGATACAATATTTGATGGCACGCATGTCGAGTACATGCAGGTAGGAGATATTTTCGAGAGTTCTAGCTAGAAAAGATTGGGTGTAGTTCGCTGTATCTCAACACCCCAGGAGGATGATTGGCGTCGAACCTCTATCTTTCAAACCTACATCATGGTGAACTCTCATCCTTGTAAGATAATCCTTGACAACGGGAGCTGTATCAATGCAGGCTCTAGATCTTCAGACTTTGTCTCCCGTTTAGGTCTACCTACGCACCCTCATCCAAAGCCATACAACGTGGCTTGGGTCGATGACACTTCTATCCCAGTCACCACCACATGTGTCATTCACATCCAATTCCAGTCCTACCAAGAACAAATCTTGTGTGACGTAATGCCGATGAAGGCCGGGAGCGTCATCTTAGGACGACAATGGATCTATGATGTCGACCTCGCTACCTTTGGTCGGTCCAATCAGTGTTCCTTCTCCTACAACGGGAAGAAGATTCAGTTGTACCCGGTACCCCCAAAAGTGACCCCGGGAAAGAGTTCCACCTCCACCCCCACCGGAACTCCCAAAATTCAGGAGAATCCCCAAACTCCCACAGAAGGGAAACCTCCCCTTCCCTCTTCTCATGCATCTATCACACCCGTTTCTGAGGCCCCTAAGGTTAGTCATGACCTAGTTTGATGTCTTGACTCCATGAATATCGGTGAGCTAGACATAGAGGTTGCTGAGGGTGCTCATGTTTTGGCTGTTGACGTCACCATCACACCCGAGGAGTCTCGAGTCTCCGTCCCAACTGAAGACCCGGCCATACTGCCGGACTTCCAAGGCATCGTCCCCAGGACTTGCCTTGTCAACTCCCTCCCATGCGTGATGTACAACACGCTATTGAGCTTGCCCCTGGGTCCACCCTACCCAACCTTCCCCTCGAGTCTAGACTGTCCAAGTCAGCCGAAGAGTTTGCACAGCACGTCATTAGTCTGCATGAGTCAGCTAATTCGCATAGGCGTCATCATGAATCTTAAGAAGGTGACTTGGTTATGGTACGGGCCAGGCCCGAACGACTCCCCTCGGGAGCCGTTAAAAAGTTACCAGCCTGTAGTGATGGTCCCTTCCCACTCCTGCGGAAGATTGGTGCCAATGCCTATGTTGTGGACTTACCTCCCAAAGAGGGGATTACCTCGACTTTTAATGTGACAGATCTAGTGGCCTACAAGGAACCCACAGTGATTCCTAGTGATCCTTTTGAGCCTTCTCCTCCCCTTGAGAGTGAGCCCACCCCTGTGCGTCCCACAGCCTCGAGAGTTCCGCGCGAGCACATTGAGAGGATACTGGATGAGCAGGTGACCACTACACGGAGCAGGGTGTACCAGCGCTACCTTATCCGCAGGCGGGACCGCCCACCTTCTGATGATTCCTGGATCAGCCGGGAAGATCTCCAGCGCCTCGATCCCGATCTGCTGGAGCACTACCACAGCAGTGCCCCCCCTTACTCGACGGAGTCGAGTTCCAGCCGCCCCGGGAGGGTTGGTGGGGACACCAGGTCCACTATCGGGCCCACTACTCGGAGCCGACGCCGCACTGCTGTGGTAACTTTGAATACCTCAAGATGAAATTGTCAATCAGATGTCTCCAGCATATGGAAACTTTTGATGGTGTCATTGTTAGCACGATCATCTCCAATTGACAATTTCCAACCAAAAGTTATCAACCCATTATAGTCCATTGCTCCCTGCATTTCTAATTGTTGGCTCACTTCTAGCCGGTGTTGCATTATTAATGTGTAGTTCAAGAGTTGTAAACTATTAAACAAGCACTGTAATAAAAATTAACAAGTTGGGATAACACTGGAAATCACATTGGGTGCCAGCAATCTAAATTAGCAGGAGGCCTTATTAATATGCAAATCACTGGTACATGTAAGATGGCGATTTTCAAATATGTTGTCAGTTCTGGATGTATATTATTAGACAGGGTTATAAAGTCCGATAATGTTATGGTCATCAACAAGTTCTTGTGATTTTAATCAAGATGTTAGAAACATGAACAAATGCATATGCAGAAAATTGAGGATACTACCATGCTATGGGTTACAATCTGGGGTGTGAGAGTGCTCTGGTTTCTGTTTCTTAGTTAACTCATTCAGGATCTGCTTTGGAAACATGTATTAAAGTTTAGGCTACCTTTGGAATACATTGAAAATGGAGTGGAAGTTTCCAATAAAAGTTTGGGAATGGAAACAGAAAACACGCATTTTTTAGATCCTATTTTTTGACAAAATTCCAGGCTTTCTTTTTCCTGAAAACATGTCATTTGTGCAAAATATTATATATACTGTGTATTTTTACTTAATTTATTTTTAATATTCTGTGCTGTTTGATTGTCCAATCCTAAGTGTTGGATGATGGGATCCGGTGCATATAAGGGGGTCCAGCCCCTTTATGGACGCTGATTCCTTCCCCCATATTGTCCCAGATCACTGGTTGCAATATGGGGAGGGGGACCGTCATCTATAAAGCCCCCAACCACAACCCACCCAATCCTGTGAAGGGGCATTCTCGTATGTCCCCTGATAAGGAGCCTGAATGTTGGGTTGTTGATGTGTTAACTGTAGGATATATTGCATGTCCATAAACATCCAATGCAAAATATTCAGCATTTTGCATTGCATGTTCTTCCTTTTTTTGGATGAAGAGCGAAACTCAGCGTCGCAGGTGTTCCAGGTGGCTGACATATAGGATAGCCAGTTCTCCTTTCACTAATTAAAGTGAAAACAGTACTAAAGAGATTGTTGGATATATAGAGCCCATGGTTGAAGTATCACATTTCACAAGAAGATCTGGGGTGTTAACTGAGCCAGTTAATAACAGTAACTATTACTTTGAATTAATAAGTACAAAATTGAGCTAGTAAATATAGAAAACATCTATAGATGCACCTATGTAATGGTATTCATCCCTGGAAGTAGTAATTACAATAGTATTTCTAAAGAATGGTTTACTGTGCACAAAAAGTTCTTCAGTTCATCAAGGATTTTCACTCTTCAGAAGCAACTGCATCTGATGACCATTGTCTTCTTGCGACGTCTAACTTAACGTCAACAATTTGATTTTGGCCTTTCAGTTTATCCATGACTTCCGCCAACATCATCTGCCAGAAGCAATTTGTCATCTGAGGTCATTTTTCTTCAAGAAAGACTCCATCTTGAACTCTTATTCATCCCATGCCTTCAAACTGCTCAAAAGAATAAGTTCAGGTGTCCAAAGATATCATCATGTGGTATGCTTACATCATCTTTTGTTGCATTACTGTGCTTTAGTATATTTCCTTTCTGCATCAGTTTTGACTGTAGCAGTAAAAGGAGCCCAGATGGAATGAGCATTTGGTAAGAAGTTGATGATTAGTTTTCAGCTTCATTAAGATTTATAGTGCTTGTTATAGGATGTAAGAAACTTCAATACTTCATTTAGAAGTCTCAATCAGTCATCATTCATATGATTTATTTCCCATCTGTATCTGCGTAAGCCCCAAGGGAAATCTGCAACATGAATATAAGTTAATACGTTTGTTTATGCATCACCTGTAGTAAAAAGAAGCCCAGCTCAAGTATTACTGTTTTATGAACTATTTTTTCGAGTCAACCCACAGTTAGAGAGAAACAATTGGAGAAGGAGGTGGGTCAAGTGGCCACTCTTCTAGATCAACTTGAGGATCAACAGAGGAAGATATAATTTTTGATGACTTGGATGAATGGAAATAATATTCCACCATCATCATGGTAAAATATATTTCTTATCTTGTTGATCAAAATAAGTTAAATATTAATATTCTCTTTTAATTCCTTTTATTTTTCATTATTTTGCAAAATGGTTTGATTCTATATATGGTGTAACATCTTCTCATGCAATCATCGGTGGATTCATGTCGCAGATTATAAAATCATGAAAGTTATTTTTGTTGAATATTATATTATTTTTTGTATTTATATTTTCAAGACAATTAATCACTTTTTGCTCTTTTAATATAATTTTTTTTGTACAATGAGAAGGTATGACATTAGTTTATTGGTATTTTAATATTATGTAAGGTCATAATGAATGAATGCGATTTTTTAATATTTTGTTTGGTGGTAGTAAATGAATGGATGTTGTATTTAATATTATGGGAATAGTGACCAAATATTTAGTTGTGACTAAAATTAATAGTTGTTAAAATTATAATAATATTGACTAAATATTTAGTTATGATAAACATTAGTAGTCACTAAAATTATAATAAAAATGAATAAACAGTCGATCAGTGACCAAAAGGTGTGCTTGTTAATATTGCATAAATAAAAATCAAATATTAAATTACAAATAAAAGTGATAGTCACTAATATTATAGAAATAACGATAAAAAATTTAATTACGACCAAATATAATAATTATTGATATTCTCGTGATAATAATCAATGTGATGGTTGCTAATATGGTAGAAACATAGATTAAATATTACATGCGATCACGTTCAACTATGTCGCTATTTAGAGTTTTTTTAGCTATTAATAAGAATTAACGACCAATATTTATTCATAATTACGACCAATATTTTCGTTGTTATAACATTAATCTATAACGACCAAAATTATTTGAGTCACTAGTGGTTAAGGATTTAGCGACCACTATGATAGTCGTTAATATTGTAGAAACATCGACTAAATATTATCTGCGATCAAACTCAACTACGTCGCTATTTAGAGTTTTTTAGCGACCAACGAGAATTAACGACCAATATTTATTCACAATTACGACCAATATTTTCGTCGCTATAGCATCAATCTATAGCGACCAGAATCATTTGAGTCGCTAATGATTAAGGGTTTAGTGACCAAACTTAAAGATTGGTCGCTACGAGTATTAGCGACAATGATACAGCGACCAAGGGTTAGCGATCAATGTTTAGTTGCAAATTTCTTTAGCGACCAATTGTTATTATATTGCGACCATGGACATTGGTCGCTATAGGCCGATTTTCCTGTAGTTTACCTTCATATGTATTAAGTTGTATTCAAATACCTGAGCATTCAGAACTTACGACTAAACTTCCTTTGTCAGGAGTCAAAACACAGGAATCCTCGTGCAAGATATCATTGGTGACTTATGTCCAAAAATCAACTGTGCTACTGCGACTGAAGAATATCTTGGTTAACAGTTACATATATTTACCATTTAGAGATTGACAATCAGATCAGTTAAGTGAACCATATTCTAGTAATATACACCTTCACACATATCTTAGTGTTTCTACACGAATAACTGTGAGACCAATCGCCCTTATCATATGAGAGGATATCATGTACACTGATCTATCCAAATTCTTTGATATCCCATCTCAAAGATCCTATGATCAAGAACGTTTTGAACATATGTATATGGAAGGTTGATCTAATTATCATAATCTCATTATGAGTTAACCTTTATACTATGTGTTCAAGGACTTCTCACATCACGCGATAATACATATTATAATAAATAATATATTATAAAAATAACATAAATATTATTAATACAAATAAGAACATAATAAGAAATGACATCGTCACTTCACGGGTGATTAACTTGAAAGACATTCCTATTCTAATGGGGCGTCATCAAATTGTACAATCAAAAATAAATTTGTACTTTGTAATTGCTCGTGAAAACTTTCCGCCAATTTATCAAATACTTAAACCTGGATTCCCAAAGTGATGGGTACCGTCCTTTATAGTCAAACGTTCCATTGGGTCTCCCATTCGATCTCCAAATAGGTGGGAAATGGATCTCATACGGAAAAGCTTCTAATTTTTGTTTAGTTCAACTACAAAATGTTCCCTATATGGCTCATATAGTCTTAGCAAGAACTGTCTTTAAATGATTTTTCATCTTAAGAGATGATCTCTCTAACCTAAGCCTTCAGCATCCGATCGCCATTACCACCTTCACGGTCGTTCACTCTGTTACTCATCATATGCCTTAGAATTCCTTTACATAAACCCCTCTAATTTACCATGCAACTGGTCCTTCCTCGCGAAATTTAAAACAGTCGTCGAGATGGAAGCGCCTCATAAAATCCCCCCTCGGTTGGATCTCATTCCTGGATAATATGTTAGAAACCTCCTAGAGCGGTGCGATGGGTTAAAACTATAGTTTATCGACTCGATCCGACTCGGACGTGTCGTACCATATCTGAAAAAATTCGATACGCTGCAGATCACCTTCACGATCAGCCGAGTCAGGGAGAGAGAGAGAGAGAAACGAGTCATTAGTTGCGACTTGAGTATACCGTATCGAATTAAAAAAGATCCGATCCGATATAGATCACCGAGTCAACGAACCTTAGTTAAAACTCGGTGTTCCGAGAAGGAGACATCAGAAACAATGACATTCACGTCGCAACTAACAGATAAGCATCATCGGAGCACTGATCAAGTAAAAAATACCTTGCCCTTACAAATTCAACATGCATAGACAAACGAGTGTGCACGCCCTGGATAGATGACAGTGCTGGTTTGAACTGCAGAAATCAAAACTGTTTAGATTTCGATATGAAACTAAATAAATTTATTATTTTTTTATCAAACTACAGAATTTTAATTTCGATCCGATTTCTATCGGATAGTTTCGGATCGAATCAAAATATTTCGACCAAAACATTTTGATTTCGGCCGAAACTGTCATCCTGGGCCCGGGTTGCCAAGACCTGAATAGACTTGGCAGAAGTTTTTGGTGTACATGTTATTTGTCGCTTTAAAACAGAAAAACTTCATACATCCACCATGCTTATCAAGAAAAAAAAAGCCTCCCTCATTTACCTCAATATCACCTACTCACACAACGATTCACTGCAATTTCCTTCACACTCAATCGGAGTTTTACAGAGTCCAAAGTCCCTCACTCTGATTCACTGCAATTACCTTCACACTCGATCGGAGTTTTACAGAGTCCAAAGTTCCACACTGAGTCTCATAAAGTACTAACCAAACCTTTGCCTGTCGTGAGGAGACGAATAATCAATGCTAGGACCAACCGGTATGATCCCGTAGGGATTGATAGAAGGGTGGCTTCCGTAATAATGCTTTTTGATGTGCTCCATGTTAACTGTGCTGCTCATTCCAGGGATTTGATAAATGTCTTTGGTATGGTTGAATAGATTTGGATACTCTCGTAAGAGCCTTTTGTTGCACTTGAAATGTACAGTATAAACCTGTTGAAGTATGCACACTATGTCAGATCGTCTCGCCATTGCCTGCATTTCTTTCCTTCAACGAGGAAGTAAATACAGCAACTTTGATCAATGGAAACCTACAATGAACAAAAAAAAGTGGGGGGGGGGAGAGACAAGAGATACCAAAATTCTCATGTGCATGATAGCACATGCGACCATTCATTATGAAAAGATCACATTCTAATACTTGAGAAGCGATGCCAACCTAAATATGTAAATGGCAACATATTCTATACATAAAATTTTCTCCTCCATAGATCATGAACCTTGGTGTACATAGGGATAGTATGACATAAAACACTAATGCAACTTCATTGAGGTACAATAAACTCTAATTAACAGAAGTCTTGCGGAACTGCACTGCCACATTTCTTCAAAAAGGAGGAGAAACTGTCAGAATGACTACTAAGATGAGGAGGGGTAAAAAAAGATGGGACACATGCTTTGACATAAAGTTTAACTTCACAGGATTTGATACATTCCTCACAGGGAAGAGAAACCGAGAAAATGATGACAGAGATGATATACTATTGCATCTTCAACTCAAAATGCCCATTTTAACAGCCCATGGGCACTTGATGTAGCGTCAACGGTTTGCGGTACAACCATGAACTTCACCCAGTCCCAATCCAGTCGCAACCAAGGTTCTGAACCTCCCCTTGTACAGCTAAGTCTGTTGGCGTGGCACGTTAAGGGGTACACTAGGTCCTCAAAAGGCAGCTGTTCAAGATTTCAGGCGCATAGCCAGTGTGTGCGGATAGGTCAGCCACATCAAAAGCTATGGCTAATTTTTTTTCCCACGGTTTTTGCTCAATTGCTTTGTTTCATCAAGCAACTACTTCAATGTGTTTGCAAGTCAATCACATAACATGAACTTATATTTTCTTGGCTCATTTTTTCCCCTTGGTTTTTGTCAAAATGTTTTGTTTCATCAAGTAACTACTTCAATGCATTTGCAAATCAATCACATAACATGAACTTATATCTTCTAAATGTTGAGCAGAACCAGGAATTTGACAGCATCAAGATTCTTCAGTAGAAAGTCACACTAAAATATGAAATTTTTGGAATTGCAATGTAGTAATGATCTCATCTTGAAACTCACAGTCAAGGGTGTTTATCTATATCAGGGTTCGCAGTACCAGTACCGTTACCAGTACTGGTTCGGTACCGGGCAGTTTCCCTCTTCCCCATCCAGTTCCCCACCCAGACCAGCCCACTTCCCCGTCCAGCCCGCTGACCCGAGAGCCCAGAACCGGATCCGGAAGCCCGATCCGGCTACTAAAGAGTTAAAAAAACCCCCCACTCTCCCATTCTGGCCCCCGACACCCCCCGACCCTGTTACCATTTCCCTCCCCTCCTGCCCCAGGGTTTGGGACTTGGGAGTTCTCCGCTGGCCAAAGCCGCCATCTCTGCCGTTCGAAGCCGCCGTCCGAAGCCCGCTTCATCGTCTTCCACCGTCACTCCGGTCCCACATCCACAGAGGTTCCTCCTCCTCCTCCTTCTCTCTCTCTCTCGCCCCCTCCCCCTCCCTCCCGAGCGATCCTTTCTTTTTTAAGTGTCCTCTCTGCGATCACAGACTGTGTGACGCGTCGCGGTGGGGCTGCGGTGGCCGATGGGAAGCTGCTGGCTGGTGAAGCTCGGCAGCCGACTGCTGGTGTTGCCGCTGGCTGGGCGCTGCGGGAGGGGTACCAGTTCGTCCGGTATTTTTTTATTTTTTTAATAGGTACCGGCCGGTACCTAAATGGCGGAACCAGACCAGTCAGGTCTGGTACCGATACGTGCCACCCGGTACCGGTATGTACTGGGCGGTACTGCGAACAATGATTTATATCCCTGCTCAGCCAACAAGTATTCTTCCAATTTACTACATTGTATTTGATGTTCCAACTGCAAAGTGAAGTATTTTCTTCCCTATCTAAAGGAAAATTGTAATACCCTCTTAGATCATGGAAGAAGTATTCTACCTCATCAAACCTTACAAGAGTGACAAATAGACGGATATCAGCTTCTGTCAACACATCGCCACATATGTACCGTTGCCTGCTAAGGATTTCTTCACATTTGTCCATAGCTTCATATAACCTTTTTACAGCCTGCATGATATTGCAAATGAGATGACATAATAATATATTACTACACTCCTAATATCTAAGATATCATCAGCAAAAGAGGATGATTGCTGCTAAAATTAGGTATGTCAATGATGTTGTTACAAGAAGCCCCCGTGGCTGACAGTTCTATTCAATTGGAATGAAAACAGATACCATTGAAGGCCCAACAATTTCCAAGTGAGGAAAATCAGAAGGCTGATAACAAATAAACGTTATGCCATTACCTCATCATAGGGTCCTTGCTTTTTGGCGAATCCACATTTGTATACACCATTGTTTATTGCATCATATATCCATTCATTAGTCTCATTGATTTGGGCTTGCAACTGATGTGGGTACAAGTCCAGTACAGCATTTTCTGCTATGTCATTAAATCCAGTGTTCAACATCCGTATTATCTCGGCACTCTCATTGTTCACGATTGTTTTGTTTTTCTTGTCCCATAAAACCTGCCATATGTGGCTGTCAACAAGGTTTTGCATCATAAAGGTAACACAGTAAGAAGAATTTGCGAGTCTAAAAGTACATACAGGTACAGTATATTTGCCAGAGTAGCTTGCACTAGCAAGCTCATAAAGTTCCCTGATGCTCTTAGCTCCATTCAGTGGGTCAGGTTCAGCTCCTGGCTCTTCCATACTAGAACTAGGAAATACCCATCCAAAATGTCCATCGCTCTCCTTTGTTCTTTCCCAGATGGGTTTGACGGCCTAATAAAAAAAATTGATAAATACAAGATACTGGAACACCTATATTAATGTTAAACATACAAAATATGTCATCAGCAGCAGCAACTGCACATGCTCTATACCAGCATTACATTGTTGGCTTAGATTAAAGATCTGATTATTTGCCCACTTGAGATCAGACCTCTAAAAGATGGTACCAAGCACCTAGCCAAGGAAGTTGCGAACAACAGAGGGGTTGGCAAACAAATCCAGTAAGACTAGGTTGCGGCCTTGTGGGAAAGAAGTGCATGACTTAAGCTCATGTAATCAGAGAGTGACCCTCAAGCCCCCCATACATTGGAAAGATTCCACTAATAAGCTTAAATGTATAACTTACTGTGTAACTGATAGCACTGTCAAGCCCCTTTAGCTTCAAAAATGCAAGGCATCTGGATGCCCAAGGACATGCATAAGAAAAATATAGATGGTATCTTCCAGCTTCGGCAGGGAAAGGGGATGTTTTATCTCGTGAAATGTTGTTTCGAAAAGTTGATGGAGTTCGGTTAAAAGCACCTGACTCTGACATCTCATCCAGTGCTGACCTTGCCATTGGAAATATCTGCTCAAAGTGCACACGCAAGATCTTAATGCAGATCATTTTGATAATTTACAATGGTACAATATATAATAATTTGTAAATATAACCAAAATTAAAGAACTATGAATATGTCAAAGAACAGAAGCATATGCATGTCAGGAGTGATTAATCCAAACAGGTGCTTCAGGCACTTCAGTTCGATAGTGGCTAATTTGGCCACTTTTTACATAAGGATGAATGCCCAAGTGTTTGTTATTGATGTAATACTTTTTGTCAGGATTTTGCATTTGGTCATGCCTTAGTTGTATCACAAGGTAAAGTCAATAACATCTGAGTGCTCAGAAGTCATGGCTGAGAACATCAAAAACTGCTCAGACTTAACATTTCCAGGAGGCATTAATGTATGTCTTGAAAACTACTTACATTAGCTTACACAAAAGAGAGTGTAAGCAATGCATATTTGTTTTTTTCACCACCTTTTATTCACCTAATGACTTGATACTCACATGTCCTTACTAGATATATGATGGAGACAGCTGGTCTAGTTACAAATTTTCCATTTTTACAAAAGCAATTCGTCCCCAGAAAATGCAGATGCAGAGCATGGCTAATGCTAATTAAAAGGAAATGATGTTCTGAAAAGGGTATTGTCAACACTTAATACTGCAGCTAAAACATTAGATATGAAAATGACAGATAGCTGAGAAGCTGATGGCCTAGTGTAGGAAGTCCATTTCATGTATTGAATGGACTGAGATTCAAAATACATGAAAACCGTGATACTTGAATCTGTGATGCAATTCTAGCATAAAGACAAAAAGATACCAAAATAAAAGTAAGGTCGAAAGTACATATATATACACCACATAATCATCCATGAAAATGGATTGCAAGCACTGAAATGCTAGCTCAGTTGAAGCAGCGTGACTAGTTTAGCATTTAGATAGTAATGCTCATGCTAACAAGAAGTCAGTTGAGTCAAAGGCTTTCAGTTACTAATCAGGGAGAGAAAAACCCTATCTTCTGTCTTCGAAGAAGAACAAAGAGTCACTGAACAGCAGTGACACAATATATTGACACTACCAACCAATCACTCTTTAGTACGTTGACATCCAAAAGAAACGTGTTAGCTAAAAAACAACATTCTCGCATGTAAAAGTGAGATAACCTATAAAATGAGGGTTGATAAAATATAATCTAGAAATGCCTTCGATCCTCCCTGCAACCAAAGTGAACAAACAGAAAAGAGATAACCTATAAAATGAGGGTTGATAAAATATAATCTAGAAATGCCTTCGATCCTCCCTGCAACCAAAGTGAACAAACAGAAAAGACATCGGGAATCTCATGAATTACATAGAAGTAGATACATTGTGCAGAAGTTCCGCATATCAAGAAATACAAGTTATCGATCTTTGCACCGTAAATTGAGCCATATAATATCCTAATGCATGCTGATTTGAGTTGGAGCAGACATACTTATCTGATCAGGACATGAACAGATATCACATGGATATGCAATGCATCCACATGTTAAATTGGAAGAGAAAGTGAAAAGATTGTATCAGCTCTGCCAGATTTTTTGGAAGAAGGTATACAATACCACCAATTTTATACAGAGGTACTACAATGGAAGTCGGAGGAGAGATTCCTCACAAAACAAATTGCAACGATGGACTGCAAGCTAAGCAACTACAATAACCACATTGACTACAAGATTTCAAGAGATGAGTTAATGAAATGCAGATCTAAGACTGCGAGTAGGGTTGGCCATCTGCTGCTTGAGACCACGCCTTCACTCTGACCATCTCTCATTAAGGAGGCAAGTTCTCTTCATCCCTGAGGCGGCTTCTGCTGTGGAACTTCTCCAAGCAT
The DNA here is from genome assembly GCA_022559845.1 of Amorphophallus konjac. Classification (NCBI taxonomy): domain Eukaryota; kingdom Viridiplantae; phylum Streptophyta; class Magnoliopsida; order Alismatales; family Araceae; genus Amorphophallus; species Amorphophallus konjac. The sequence goes on along the minus strand of JAHNEJ010002348.1, from coordinate 266,912 downwards.
GAGCGTCTTCAATAGCTTCCTAAACTTCCCTGGCTGAGAGTTGATCTGAACTCCTAAAGCACTCACCTTCTGAGATAACTCCTCATTGGTCCAAGCAGAGAGGAAGCCTTCCTCTGCTGGAAATTGTACGTCTTGCTTTACAGCTGCATTATTTAATCCCTCTTCAGAACCACTAACCAAGTCTTCCACAGGTTCTGCTACACCTCTTTGATGAGACAAAGCCATATCTCCTGTGAGTGGACCCTATCGACTGAAGCATGTGCCATAGGAACCTGAGCACCTGTCTCCACCATGAAAGGAGGACATAAATCCTGGCCCGGATCCACTCCCCTCCCAGCCAAGGAGGACTTTTTGGTTCTTCTACCACCTGTGCAGGAGCCACTTGGAGCAAATCAGCAGGAGACAAATGGACATCACTGTTACCCCCTTTGCTCGTCAAGCCTCTGCATCTGCTATACACTTGTATAAGCTTCCTTTTTAACGTTTTGTTTCACCCCTATGAAGCCCCACAACAATCTGAGAAGCCAACTGGGATATGGCCTGCTGCCAAGTATCCTCGCCAAATTGAAGGGACTTGACCTGTCCTTACCAGCATCATCCTCCGAGTAATTTTAAATTCTGATTTGAATTTTAAGAAGCTTCACTTCCTGGAATTGTATCATGCCCATCCGAAGGATTCCTATCTAAAGATTCCCTGCCCACTAAAGGCATCTTGGTAAAGGAAATCTTGCTATCTTGCGAACACTGTAGAAAAGGCAATCGACGTGAGTTACCCTGAGGTAACCTGGTTAACTCTGTCGTCTCCAACCTTGGAACATCAACCTCCTTAATCCTAGCAACCAGCACCCCTTTAATAACATCAGTGTAGGAGACATCTGCCCTCTCCACTCCACCAGCAACCTGAAAGGACTCTACTTTGACTTTGTTGCACCCGCTTATTTCCTCGAGCTAATCGAGGCTTAAGCAAAGGGAATTACTCCTTAAACATTGCAAGACAACATGACGCTGAGGACTCTCTGCCAGGTAAGAATGTTGTGCAGATTGTGATAGATAATGCATTATATAATATTGCACTAGGTAGATTGTTGATCGAGGAAAGGAAAAAAATTATTTTGGAGACCGTATGTTGTCCATTATCTTGATCTCATGCTACAAGACATTGGTAAACTGAAGGCTTATGCTGGCACCATCTCAAAAGCCAAAAAGTTGATTGCATATATATACACCCACACTCGTTTGCTCGACCACATGAGAAAGGAGACAAAGGGATGAAATTTGTAAGGTTTGGAGTTACAAGATTTGCCACTGTCTTTCTCACATTAGAAAGAGTGCATGATGATTCGAAGAAAAGAGCTTTACGTAGATTATTCACTTCAGATGCTTGGCATAATAGTGCATGGGTAAAGACAAACATGGGAAAGAAAGAATATTTCTTTTATTGTTTTCTAGGTGATGTTTTGGCATGCAGTTGAAGAGATATTTTTTTTTGAAAGTGGGTGGTACCACAATTGTATTAAATCAAAAATAGAGAGGGATGTATAAGTATGATCACAGTTGAAGAGATATTGAAAGTGTCCTAACCTATTTTGTAGGTTTTGAGATTAGTTGATGGAGATGAGAAGCCTACTATAGGATATATCTACGTTGCAATGGCATATGCAAAGGAGCAAATTGTTGAGAACTTTGGTTCTAAGAAAGTTAAGTACCAACCTATCTTGAAAATTGTGTAGCGATGGTGAAAGAATCAAATGAATCATCTTCTACATGAAGTAACATTTTTCCTGTTTTGGGGTTCGTTTGAAGGATCCTGCTTCAATTGTGAAGTTATCAAATTCTTTGCTAGTATGTCATGAAAGAATGGAGTCAGATAGAGGTATACAAGATAAGATCAGTGATCAAATTATGATTTATATGAATGAAAGAGGTGTATTTGCGAACCCAATGGCAATTAGAGCTCATGATAGGAAGCTGCCAAATGAGCAATTTGGCTAATTTTTATGATTTTTGCTTAACATATGGTCATTTTTATTTTTATTTTATATCCTTATTGAATAAGGAAGTGATTTCAACTATATTTCTTCCTTAAATTTTATTATAGCTGATTGGTGGATGACCTATGGTGGAGACACACCGAATCTCATGAAATTTGCTTTGAGGGTTTAGGACTTTATTGTAGTTCCTATGGTTGTGAACGTAATGGAAGCATATTTGAATTTGTATTTAAAATAATTCTGTAAAGTCTATTTATAGTTTAGCCATTAATGTTATACTTGTGTCATTTGTTTGTCCAGATTCACACAAAGAAGAATAGATTGGAGCACAAAAGGTTTAATGATTTAGTGTATGTTCAATACAATTGGCATCTTCGTAAAAAATTCCTAGAAAGGAAGAAGCATCCGGAGAGGTATGATTCCTTATGCCTAATAGAGTTAAATTGGGGAAGTGAGTGGATGACTAAAGATACTGATGATTTAGTTCATGGGGAAGATGACCTCACATGGAGAATGGTGGATATAACAATGGACGCATCAGAATAAAGGGTTAGAAGATTCTCAAGAGTCAAGAGAAAGTACTTCACATTCTATGGGACATGGTGATGATGAAGAAGATGAATAGGAGAATGAGGAAGAAAGAAAGATGATTATTGACAACATGGGAGTCAAATGGTGAAGATAGTGATAAAGATGGAGATGAGGATCATGAAGAAATTTTAAATGACATTGCTGTTGAGAATGCAATGTTTAGTTTCAAAATTTAGATCTCTTTAGTTTCTTTCTTGGACATTGTATTGATTTTTATGACTACTCCCGTCTTTGATACTTTTCTAGTTATATGTTTGCTTGGTGTATTAGTACTTGTATATGATAATTGGTGATGTCCTTTTTTTAGTATGTGGTTTACATTATGTATGTTGTTCCAAGCATGATTTGCAGATTTGGAAGAAATTGGCAAAAATCAGGTTAGCCTTTTCTTCGTTCTAAAAGTCCTATTTTTATTGTTATTTTTATCTCAAAATTAAATTTAGTATTTTATTACAATGTCATTTCCATTAGTTTTTATTTCTCTGTCTACACTCGTGTTGTTTCCCATATTCTTAATGATCATGATTAATTTTTATATAGAAAATTATATATATATTTCTTGTTGGTTAACTTTCTATGAACTTGATGCCTAAGCACTACTTAGAAGGGCACCAAAGTGCCTAGGCACTCGAGGACCCCAAGTATTCCTTGTGTCACCTTTACGCCTTGACAACTATGGATCTATCCAAGATCTCCTCTCTCTGACTTTTTTATACCTGAGGCGAAGCCAAGATCCGATATGGCAAACCTTGCCCACCTGTAGGTCTTCTCTAAATCTCACAAATATGGATTAGACTATGGTTTTGCTCATGATGAAGTTCTTCATGCTATGGAAACTGTAAAAAGCAACATGCAAAGCTATTATCAAAGGCAGCACAACACATCCTTTGCTCATTGTCAACGGGGCAATTGCAGATTTCAATCTGTGGCACAATCTAAGAAGCATCTCCACCAAACAAACCCCAAAAAACCATCAAACCATTGGCAACCTCCTCCAACTGAGAGCCTTAAAATTAACATAGATGGAGCTATCTCAAATGGCCATACCAGTGCAAACTTTCTCCTAAGAAATGAAAGGGCATTGTTACTCTCTACCAGACATCAGCAGGTTCTGGGGCTCATCCGGAGCTCAATGGAGCCAGAGCAATTCTTCTGGTAGATGCTCTGGTAGCCATTTAGGTGATCCAAGGGGTCCACTCTGCCCCTATGGAGATGCAGATTCTTAGTAGAAGAATGTAAGCGCTACCGTCTCACCCACAATCACATATCTCTAGCCTTTGCCCTCCGAAAAATCGGGGAATCAGGCTTGTTCAGATTTTCCCTCTAGCTGGAGCAATGAGTACTTAATTCAAAGAGTAAAGTTGTTAGGGATACACCAACCAGGGTAGTCTAGAAAAGGATGGAAAAATAATGCTAATGGTTCAACAACTCATAATAAACTGACTAGAGGAAGATGGGAACTGACATCCTTGTTGAAGGATGGTGAAAGCGAGGGAATGATTACAAGACAGAAGACTAGCTGCTCTTCAGGGAGGCATAAATGCATCTTTTTAATTTTCTTAACTGTTGATATCTTGCTAGGAGTTCCTTGTGGGGTTTGTCTTTTGTTGTTATCAATGGCTTTTCAGTTTCATGCAGTGTTATTTGAGTAGGCGAGAAATCTCTCCTCTACCTTTGATTGTACTACCTCTATTTATCTTGAATAAAATGGGTGGCATAATCCACATCTTTTCAACAAAAAAGGACTTGGTCAACCTTGCTATCAAGACCAAATCAGAAGCTACTTGGAACCACCATCCCTTGCCAACCTGTATCATGTCCGCCATGGGCCACGGCAGTTGACACCTTCACTGTAATCACTAGCTCTTTTCCTTAATGAATGATGTTCTTTTACATTACACATGCATATATACAAGATATATGTATGTATATATAGACTTTAATTTTCTGTGTTTTACGTTATTCTCGCAATAAATATTATGCGAAACTAAAATGAAATTGGGCGCATATTAATGGCTATCGCATTGTCTGAAATGATAAATAACTATGCTCGAAGTGTCGGTTATCTTTCCAGACCATCTTGTATGGCACCCTTTACACTAGGTACTAATCTACATCCCTCCCTCCCTCCCTCTCTCTCTCTCTCTCTCTCTCTCAACCTGCAGATTAGAGGGAGCAGAAGGGAATTTTAGCAACCCAGAAAGGCAGTGGGATGCGGATACCCGACTCCTCACATGTTCCTACTCATTCCCACGAAAACTCCTACATCTTTCACCAACTAACACAAAAAGGAAAGAATTCCCTCTCGTTCAAAAAAAGAGAAAAAAGTCAAGAAAGACGAACTACAAGCAAAAGTACGAGCACCCGAGGCACCAAAGATGGATCGGGGGATACCAAACGCAATTCGAGAAAAAAACTAAACAAAACACCTTGACAAGAAATGGATGTGGAAGAAATTTGACAGAGAATAATAAAGGGGAAGCAAAGGGGGAAACGAGAACATGGTAAGCCCCTCATTGGGCCTACCCGCACGGAGGAGGAGGAGCAGGACGAGGAGAAGCGGCAAAGGTGGCGCGGCACCGACGAAGAGGGACGCCGCAGGGACAAGAAGGTCGAAGGCGATCTGGAAAGAGGCAGCAGAAGCGAGATCGTCCGCCTGGCGGCGCTCCCAACGCCGGGTTTGCTTCTGCAGCAGGGCAGCAGCAGCAGCAGTCGCAGAGGCCCCACTTCCCCGCACCTCTGCGGAAAAAGACACATCACCTTCTCAAAAATACATCCCTCTCTCTCTCGAAGCCATCCAAGCATCCAACTATATTTTGTCACGATATAATTCGTTGGGTCCCGCTGCACCGATCTTTTTATTTTTTATTTAGAAATTAGACGTCGAGGCTGATCTCACGCGTACGTGATTTGTCCGTACAATTTCATGTGATATCAAACGATCAAGTTTTAAAAATAAAGATTAATACTAGACTGATGACTTGAGGCACCTTAAAAATATGCGGTTTTATCCTTTTTCAATTTTAATTATATATCTCATATTAGATTATATAAACATAAATTTTAGAGATTTTTACGTATAAATCTTTGTAAAATCTTATTTTGTCAAGTATATCTTTCGTCGGAATATATTATCATAAACATTCTCAAAATATGTGTAATATCATAATTATATTTTCGTAACTCACGTGTGTTTAATTTGAGTTAAACTTGAGTTAAATAATAAATTATATATATATATATATATATATATTCTCACAAAATTTGATTTTGTCAAATATATCTTAAATCTAACGACGGTAGATGACATATTTCACGAAATATTCTCCTCCCTCAACGGTAGTAAATTAAAAGGGTATAACCGTAATATTTTTATCTAAATGAAAGATATTTATGATAATAATATTTTTAGATGAAGGATATATTTGATAAAATTAAATTTTATGGAGATATATACGTAAAAATATCTAAATTTTAAGTCAATTTCGACATCTACCAAAATATTTTATAAAAATTAAAAATATGTTACACTGTCAAACGGTACAATAAGACGGTGCAGGTATCCCCCTTCCCGGTGGCACCGTGGCAGCCCTGCCACGTGGATGTGAATTACTCATTCCACGTGGGTGAATTACATACAGGCACGTTTCGCGGACACCCGCCATGTGTCCGTCTTTTTTTTTTTAATTTCTCAGTCGCACGGCGGAGCGCGCAGGACCTTTGAGAACTCTTTATTACGATTTCATATGCCAATAGGCAATAGCGCACCGAGTGTCGATGGCAGCGGGTGCCGCTGCTGGGGTCGTTGCTGTGGTTGACCACGCCGTCGTCCGTAGAGCCGCACCTCCTAGTTGCTTCTGTCGCACATCTCCGTCTCCGAGGCTCTCCCCCTTGGGGCAGAAAGTTGTCCTCTCCTCGAAGCTGTCCAGTCGCGGAAGCGAACCGGCGAGACGAAGCCCGTGGGGTGGAACCTTTCCTCGTGCGATGGGGTCGTCGGCCTCCTCTCCCCAGACGCCCGATGGCGGTCTCCAAGGTCTGCTCTCATCAGACACTCGCCGCCCTAGTTTCTATTACCCCTTCCTTCCGTCCATACCTGCTTTCTTCTCATTGAACAAATATAAATATGAATTCTAATCATTGAATCCTTCTATAAGGTTTCTGCAATCCAAGGAATAACTAGAATTTGGAGAAGTGTTCATTTATTGCTTCTTCATTTTGTGCACACCCGAGTTGTATCCTCTGGTCTGACGTGCCCGTGTTGTTTTGCCACGGTTTACGTGGTTTACCTTCTGAAATGGATTGTCCGGTTGAGAACCATAGATGTCTTGTTGAACGATAGGCTGCAATCAAGGGCAGGTATAATTAAAAACAGTTGATATTTATTCACTCGTAATTTCCTGGTAGGCAGTGTTTGGTATGCTACCCGTTCCAGGAGGGCGTTCATGCCTAATATGAGTTATGAATACTTATTGGGTCATTAATGGAGGGTAGTCTACCTAGCAAAAGGTGGCTCATTCCTTTGATAATGGGAATGGAGAGTCCCTGCTGCTCCCAGTTTGCCATATATAGCTCCATCAAAGTTAATCTTGATTTTGGTTTGAGGAGGATGATCCCATTGAATTGTATCATGAGTTGGATGACTTCGGTCCTCCAATTTTATATTCTAGAGTTGAAAATCTTTATCTGCTCTTTCCAAGATGATTGCTGGAGGTATTTGTCTGCCTTGGAACATCCTTTCTCATCTGGCTTTCCAAATATTCCATAAGATTGGGATGCATCTTTTGACATGGTCTCTATCTAATTTTCCTGATGTAAAGGGAGAGTAACACCATTGAACAAATCTATCAGGAAAGCTATTGCTATCATTACTGGATAGGTGATTCAAAGGGGAAGCAAACCATGTAGCCCTCACTATTTGACAGTCGAAAAGTATATGTTGATCTGTCTCTAACTCTTTGGGACAAATATCACAAGATTGATCAAGGTTTTTCATCCTTGTAGATATAAGCTTGTTTGTAGGAAGAATATTCCTTAATACTTTCGAAATAAACATAGTTACTCTAGGAAGGTTACCAAAGAGATTTAAGTGAGCGCCTGTTTACACATGAAAAATTAATTATATATATATTTATTGAATAAATATGTATGTATTTTAATTAATTGATTAACGTGCATATTATTAATTCTACGAGTTTAGTTTATCAGATGATTTAAGGTTTGTGTGTTGGACCTTTCTTCACCAACCGTAGTTGGTGTTTATTTACATTGGCATAAAGTCCGAACACCTTTAATTAACTGTCAAAGACACCCCTAATCTCTACAATAGATTTGAGGGTTTTATCTAATAGATTTGATTAAAGTGATCATCTATTAGAGATACACATTTGCAGGAGAAAATTAAATATTTTTATACATAGTACATGAAACCCCGATTATATGATCGGGTCAATTGATTTACATTTGGTCATAAATCCACCACTGGATCTATATTCGGTTATGATTAGACTGTTGGATTTTATATCCAATCAAAGTTAGACCATCCTATTTACTTTTTGCTTGTATTTGGACTATCAGATTTCGTATCCAGTAGTAATTGAGCCACCAAATTATGTTTCTGGTCTAGATCATACCATCAGATTTGTTCTTAGTCATGATCAGACCGTTAAATTTGAATTGTACCGCGATCGGACCGTTGGATCGCCAATATGATCACTATCATACTGTCGGATTTAATTCCAGTAAAGATCAGACCTTTGGATTTGCTCCAAGTCAAGATCTAATCATTAGATTTAAGTTTGGTCAAGATCCGACCGTTGGATTTACTCCAGATCGAAACCTGACTGTTGATTCTAAATTTTATCCTGATTGGACCGTAGAGTCGCCAATATGAGCACGATCGAATTGTTGGATCACCAAGATGATCACTAACTGACCGTATCACCAAGATGATCACTAACTGACCGTCGGATTTAATTCTAGTCAAGATCTAACCATCAGATTTGATTTCGGTCAAAGATCGGACCATTAAGTTGACTTGATATCCATAAAAGACATTTTCATACAAGATAGGGGTATATTTGTAATTTTCAACTTCTCTTGAGAAGATGAGGGTAATTATGCAATTTTCATAAACATGGGGCATTTTTATAACTTTCTCGCCATTAGGGGTATTTATGTAATTTTCTATAATAGGGGGTGTTTCTGTAATTTTAGATATACTCTGGGCATATGTCTACTTTCGAACCTTTTTGAGATATATTTGCAATTCCAAATCCTTTATGGGCATCTTTGTAATTTTGAATCTTTTTGGGGTTTATTTCCAATTTTTCCTTGAACAAGGGGTTTACTTGCAATTTGTGCAAGTTACCGGGCAAAACTGTAATGTCTGAGCAGCAATAAAATTTGTATGCAATTTCTGTTTTTTTAATTTTTTTATAATTTTATTGGACATTTTCACAATTTTGCAAACTTGGAGGTAGAAATGTAATTTTTGAACAAAATAGGGATTTTCTGTAATTTTTCCACAATTTCTCAGAACTTTGCATATTTATGATCATCACATCATTTTTCTGAAGTTTACATAAATTTTGCTAAGGCATGAAACATATTTTTTTCATCATGAGGTATTTATATGAATCATACCCTTGATTAAGTGCTATTGTTTTACACAAATTTTGCAAAGTCTTCAAAACAAAAAACTCCAAGCCTTCAAGGCTTCTTGCGCAGGTGCCTCCACATCTTCGAGGCTCCAAGCTTGTTCAAGGGGTGAGAGATGCAAGCTTTCTCCTCTCTAATGGCCAAGCCCTCCTATTTATAGGAGAGGAGGTGAGAAATGTGGAGGGAGTACCTCCGTGTATTGTGTATTAATTGCTTTGAAGAATTGGGTGCCTCCAGGTGTGTTGGTGGAGAAAGTAACTCTGGGTATCCCCTCCCTTTCCTTTCACCTTTTCTCCCTTTTTTATTTGAGAGAGAGAATAAAGAGAGGAGGAGGTGGTCCCTTTGGGTATTCCTCTCCCCCTTCCTTTTTTTTAAAATTTGAGAGAGAGAGAGAGGAGAGAGAAGAGAAGAGAGAGGAGGGAACCAAGAGGGGCTCCCTCTAGGTTTGCAAGACCCAGAGGTGGTCCCTCCGGGTATTCCTCTCCCTCTTCCTTTTTTTTAATTTGAGAGAGAGAGAGAGAGAGAGGAGAGAGGATGAAACCAGGAGGGGGTCCCTCCCGGTTTGCCAAACCTAGAGGGGGGGTTCCCTCTTTTTTTTTTGGGTGTAAACTTTAGGGTTCAACAGCTTCTTTCTCATTTTCAGTGGGAATGCCCTTATGGGAATGGATGCCAAAGAGGCCCGAAGTCTCCTTCCCCATTCTAGAAGGGCTTCAAACACGAAACATCACATAACAAGTGAGTATCTCACCATTCCTATATATTCAGCAAAACTAGAGTCCCAAATTTCACCCCCAAAATCTATCCTTTACCCCTCCAACTGGACCCCAAAACTGAACCAACACTTATACGGGCACCCGAACCTTCACCGCACTGTGATAACCTAGCTCCAAAAACCCCGGGATGTTACAAAAGGAGTCCTACTCCAATAAATTTTGGGTGTAGTGCTTTTTATCAGAAATTTAGGGAGGTAGAGAAGGATGATGTTGGTTCTATTGTGCAATATAGTATTGTTTTAGGGAGAGGTTGTGAGTTATCTAATGAGGCCCTTCTTGTTTTTTGACTCAAGAAAGATGACACTCTGGAATTAAAATATTTTTGGCCTACAAATCTGTTGAATGGTCCCTATAAATTTATTGCAAAAGTGTTGGCCTTTTGATGCAGGAGCAAGATCGGCTATGTCAAGAAATGGTCATTATAGGTGCACCATATGACGATGACGGCTTAGCGGAAAATGATCATTAGACATAGTAGAGTCCTTTTAATTTTTGTTATGTATTTTTCTTTTATTCTATACTTTCTATATTTCACTTTATTTGGGTTTGTCCTTAAACATTTTATTTTTATTAGATTTGTATTTAGGTGGGCGTCATGTATTATTGGGCCTTTTCTTTATGTAGGGTACTGGTGCTTTGTTGGGTTGACAAGGGTAAAGATGTCAAGGTTTGAATCTAATGTTCCCTATATAAAGGGATCCTTGTACACAATGGACAAGCAATAAATGAATGAATGAAGGGAATAGCCATCTTTTCCTTTTGGTGTAAACCCTTGCCTTGTTAGAAAGCTGGGCTCGTGAGGAGGAACCTGAGAGGGGAACCCGAGGGGTGAGGGTGAGAGGCCCAACCACCACCAAGTCTACAACTTCCCTCTTCCTCCATCCACGTTCTTTCTTCTTCTTCTATCATGCCATGGCTTGGCACAATAAGCAAATGCAGCTAAAGTAATGGAAATGGAAGCGAAATTCTGATTGGAGCTGGAATCAGGATGCGGCAGGTGGAAACACACCCCTGAATATAGATGTTGGGGAAAAGAACATCATCGATGTTCCATTCATAAGAATATTTCAATGGAAAAATATATATCCCATCACTAGCAACGGACTGTACCTTCAAAAAAAGAAAAATTAAGGCGCCTAGGTGCTGTTTTCTTACATTTTTTACTGTTTGGCCCCTACTTTTTTTTTTCATTTTTTCAACCCCCTGACCATACAGATGTTGTACAATCCCCTCTTCAACTAGATCCCAATTTAAGATATCATTTTTTACATCCATCTGATGTAAATTCACCTTGATCTTGCTTTGATCTTGCTATTAATGTATCCAAATTTAGGATGTCAAAAGCCGCTTTGATCTTGCTATTAATATAGCCGAGTTTACCTGGCTTGTGACATATAATTCTGCAATGGTGACCAAAACATGAATTTCTTCTCCAACTTCATGGGAGTGATCTGAAGAGTGGGATTATCATTCCCAACAACCACTGTGGTCATGGTGTTCATTGTTGGGTTGTCTCCCCCTTCCACCATTGACATCATATCATACTTCACAAGAAAAGAAAGTCCCTCACAAAACCAGTTGAGGATGTGGTCTTCTCCTGCACAAAACCGGGGAATTGATCTGTCCAAGGCAATGAAGTGAGGGCCCCAGTCCCCAGGAAGGCCAGCACCTCCAACAGGAATAAAGAGAGAGAAGTGTGTTGGAGTGCTGAAGTACGATGAAGACGATCACAAGAGGACAAGCTGAGAGCTCGGGGCTGACAATCTTATGAAGAATCTCAAGTTGCCACACCACATCAACATGGAACGGTTCCGAACATAACACATCATTGGATGGATCTACGGATGGATCATCCTCGAACACCGTATCGTCAATCAAGTCCAACATGGAAGCAACAAATAAATTTTGATCCCATACATCAGCACATGGTAACTTATTTTCATCTAAATATGCTTGCATTGTCTTCTCAAATTTGCAGAGTGTATGATAATAGGAATTTGAAAAGCGAAATGCCTTATTGTCTCCCAATGACCACGAAAGACAATCTTTCCTTGGAGGATCCATTACAACTTAATGCTCTTCCATCCATTCTTTATCCAAACTAATATGTGAACCAAGAGGTCAAATTGCACACCATGCTTCATCGTAATATGTGATGAGCTTGGATGTGATGCGGCCTATAGTCGGTCGGGAAAACTCTATAAAAATTTGCTCTCTGTAAATAATAATTTCTCCCGTCTTTGAAAGAGAATCCACAATAGACTGAGAGATATAATTTCCTGACTGACTTCCCTCTAGAAACACTATAGTATGCTCTCTGTTTGGCAAAAATACTTTGAAGCTAAAGAGGATAGTGGAGGAAAGTACCTAGAGCCCCAACTTGATAGAACAATAGTCTCTGGTACAAAATCTGATGCAGGATGAAACACGAAATTGTCACGGGCCAGATTGGGCCTCTCTCTTGGATGCTATTGAGCCTGCAATTGGGCTGGGTTGAGGCTGACTGATGGCAGTGAGGCTGTCCGGGTGGCTGCAAACGGGAGCAGGGCGGTCAGAGGTGGTGGTCAGCACTCGACGACGAGCGACGTGTTCGGAGTAGCAAGTGGGAGTTGTTGTTAGAAGAGGGACAAGGATGCCGGCATTGGTCGTTAGCATACTGGCGGCACTTGGTGGGGTTGCTGTGACCGAAGGGTTGATGAAGGAGTTGGAAACGGGGTAGGGGGGTGGCAACAAGGCTGCCACTGCTGCTACTATTGCCGGTTGTGGGTGGAGGAGTGCACGGCTAGATGAGTGGTGGTGGTTCTCGGACTGAGGTGGCCGGTAGGAGGCAGCGCATCCGAGGTCGTCGTCTGACAGGGAGAGCAGCCGGGTAGCGGACCGGAGCAGAGTTGCCTTTGGTGGCGGAGGGGCAACAGGAGGTGGACCGCAGGGGGGTTGACGACATGCTGGCTGGCTCGAGCACGTTTTGGCTGTGCAAGGCATTCGGGCAGGGGTGGTCATGCGATTGCTTCCCCGGTGCCGATCGGCACTCTGTTTGGGCTCATACAGTGGCAATGGTGCAAGGTTTGGTGGGGCTGCCCATCGTCCTGTGCTCGTGTTCAGGAAGAGGAAGGAGAAAGAGGAAGGAGAAGAGAGTTGGGGGGGGCACAGGGACGGCGTGCTTGCAGTCAAAGTGGGAGAGGATGGCGACGGAGCCGGGGGGTGGCTAGGGTTATGGGCATATGCTAGGCTCACGATGGAGAAGAAAATGAGGAGGAAGAAGGCGGGTTGGGGGGGGGGGGGGGAGGGGAGTGGTGGTGGGGCTATGGCCCTTGCGGCCTCCCTCTCTCAAGGTGCCCTTCTCGGGCACCTCCTCTCAAGGCATAGGCTTTCTCAAGAAACTCTCATTTTTTTTCATTCATTTTTCATCCTTCAATATAAGAGAAGTGGGTCCCTTTTATAAGGGAAGGTACATGCGATCTGGACCATTTTACCCCTAGAAACCTAACAAAAGATTGTTACCCTGTTTAAAGAAAATGCTCAAACATGTGAGGCCCATTAAACTACAAACCTAACAGGAAAAGGAAAGGCCAAAATAAAATAACATACTCTTTTTTTGACTCTAGAACTAGACCTAAATAAAAATCAAAATACATAAAATTGACTCTACTAGCTTGTTGAGTGTCTTCCTCCGTGTATTCATTGTGAATTCTGGGGAAAACTCCATTTGCGGGCAATATTGTTCTTGCTCCCACATCATGCGCAACAAAGAAAAGGAAGAGGGAGGGGTGGAGAGACCCTTCCGCACCCTAGTTTTTAAGATTCTGAAGAGGAATCTTCCAGGCAGTGCGAGTGTCCACAGTTTCCTCTTGTGCAAGCTCTTCCTTTGTGTCCCTTCTAATCTCTGACCTGGCTTTGATACCACATTGCAGAAAAACCTTGTCACTGGGAAGAGGAGGCCTTCAATAGGGTTTTCGCACAGAAAATCGGCCCCTCTTCTCCTTAATGTATTTGTAATAATGAGCAGAAAAAGATACATAGATGGACTCTTATACCCTCAGGTAAAGGGAAAAAGACTCAACACACCAAAGAAAGTGCAGCTGAATGTGCCATAACAGGTCCAGCAGCCCAATAACTAAGCCCAAGAACAAATAAACTAACAAAATTATAGACAACAATAATTCCAATCTATTTTCTACAGTATATTTCATCTTCCCCTCAAAATTTTCTTTATTCTGGTCTGCTAATCCCGTTTGTGTCTCAAAGTTTTGGCTTTGATGTCTTGGAGAGAAGGTTATGGATTTCCATTCTCGAGGTGATGGGGGTTCACCCGTTGTTGGTGAAGGAAGAAGGGAGGGGTGAACAATGCTCGTTCTGGCAGAGAGATTTGTAAAAAAATTGAGGAAAGGTGGGGTCCTTTTGTGGTTGTTGAAGGTGATGGAGGTTCAACCTCTACTATATATTTTGTTTTTTCCCCTCCCATGCAAAAGAGATGTGTGGAGATATTTTGCAGTTTGTTTATCTCTTGTTGTGTATACATGCCCATATCTGTCTGGGAACATATTTCTTACTTGAGTATAAAGTGCACTTCTTATTCGAAAAAAGGAACCTAAGTTTTTGCTTGCAACTGATTATTTGGAAAAGCTAATAATCCTGTCTTTGTTGATAAATCAGAAGTCAGTATTTCAAGGATTATTAGGCAAAATCCTCCAGAGAATCGCAGGTTGTAATCCCCATTGATTATCTTCTGGAGGAAAATTGGTGTTCTTGACACTTCCCTTTCAACTTTTGGAGGAAGTTCCTTCTACTTGGAAACTCAATCTATTTTATGTCTACCTTGTATGAGTATTCTCCACTTTCAGGAGGATGCTATCTATTAGAGACCAGTTCCATGGGAATATATCTTCTGGCATATTCATCTTTTTTGTTCTGAGCTCATATCCTGGATCCAAACCCAAACCGAATCAAAATGGAGAACCCGATCTGAAACATGAAATATATCCTGCAATCTAATTCGGGTTCAGATCAGGTTTTGAATCACTTATCCGATCCGGCTTCTGATCCTCGAGGGTGAGGATGGGAGGGAAGGGGGTCCAAATCTGATCCGTTTACACCTGGTTGTAAGCTTCTGTTTTCTCTTTTGCAGAGGCAAGCAAAGCAGATTATGCTTCTCTCAGTGATGAAGAATGGAAAAAACGTCTTACGAGGGAACAGTACCATATAACTCGGCAGAAGGGTACAGAGAGGGCATTTACAGGGTATGATGACTCTACATTTTCAAGTGAAATTGCGTGTACCTGCCATGTGGATCTCCTATTCTAAGAATAATCTTCTGAGCTTTGCATATCATGGCTTATACATGTTTATTTTTCACATATCCTCTCTCTTTCTCATTTTGCTTTTATCTCAGGGAGCACTGGAATACTAAAACCCCAGGAACATACCACTGTATCTGTTGTGACACACCCCTTTTTGAGTAAGTGTTCATTCTACATGAAGGCATATTTACCAAGATAAATGGGGTTTCAGATGATTGTATCGCCTCTCTCTCCACTTTATTTTGCGTTTGATATGGATTTACGACTTTACAGATCGAAAACAAAGTTTGACAGTGGAACTGGTTGGCCGTCTTATTATGCGCCGGTTGGGAACAATGTGAAGTCAAAGTTGGATCTGTCAATCATTTTCATGCCCCGGCAGGAGGTTCTTTGTGCAGTTTGTGATGCCCATCTTGGCCATGTCTTCGATGATGGGCCACCACCCACAGGAAAGAGATATTGCATCAATAGGTGACAACGGAGAAGCGCCTTTGACCTATTACATCCGTTTTTATTTGAACCATGCATGATTCTGACCGCATCCATGGGCCATGATTTTTCTTGCAGTGCATCCTTAAAACTGAAGCCACAGCAGTAGTGGATGACTTTGTGCTACAACAATATAACTAGCCCGAGCAGTGTCAGATGGCATGATGTGCTGCATCTCATTGATGGTGTCTTGGTTTTGGCTTGTCGAGTGTATGATATGATGGACGGACGGAAACCATGTGACTGTCTGCTGATCACACTACTCTTATACATGGATTCCTTTAGTTAATTGCATGAGGATTCCTTCATGTATTGTTGAAACCTATAGGTAATTCACCAAGGAAGGCCACAATTGGAGGATTTGGGCCCAGGTGAAAAGGTGTTTTATACGGCTGGGAAACAGAAATAATTTTGGTGGATCCATCAAGAATGGAACAATTTTTTTTTTTTGGAAGCAACATATGATATTCATTTGTACCAAATGATAAACACAGTACATAGACAGACTTGACCCAGAACCGACCATAAAACGGCCATATCTGGCCCATACAAATCACAATCCATCGAAGATACAAAAAGTAAAGATATCGACATAACCGATCGTGAACGCCCGACTTGGCGGTGAGCTCCTGAAGACGTCTGGAAAGAGAGCCATTTCTGAGGTGACTGATTCCTTCGTCGAGTAGCACTGGGCTGTCAATCCGCTTTTCCTGATAGCGTTGAAAGAGAGGTACTCGGGTGACCAGCATCCGGAAGGGTGCATGGGGGATAAGCTCAGAGTCTCCGAGCCCTACTGAGGTCGATGGCAGTAACCTGACACTAACATAACGAAAGTTTCTACGGGTGCTCAAGGAGGCGCCCATCGTCGAGAGGAGGACCGATCCAGGGAGAGGGATGTATGTGAAGGAAGGTCGACCAAAAGGGTTCTGGGGGTTACCGGGCAGAGAGGGATGAGGAAGACGGATAGGGGGGATGGGTGGGGGGGGGGGGCAGCGGGGAGAGATAGGAAGGGGGGAGGGGCGGAGGCGAGAGGAGGAAATGGGGGGAGGGGGAAGGAGGGGGGGGGGGTCGAACCGGAAGGGGGATGGGGGCGAAAGATGAGAGAGCTGAGAGTGAGGCGGTGGGAAGGATGTGGAGGGGGGGGAGGGGGCGACCGTCGGAGAGGGGGGAGGGATGGGGGATAGGGACAGAGGGAAAGGGGGGGATGCGGAGGGAGGGGGCCGGCTGACAGAACGGGGGAGGGGGGGATGCCGGGGGAGGGTGGAAGGCCGACGGAGCTATGGGGGGAGGCGGGAAGGGACCGGGGATAGCGGGGAAGGGGGGCGAAGAGTCGGCGGAGAAGGGGCGGCGGCCGGGCTCGGCAGGGAGGAAGGGGGAGGCGGAGGGGTTGGCTGGGGAAGGGCGGAAGGCCGGCGGGGAAGGGGACGGGGAGGTGGGGTTGGGGGTGGCGGGCTCGGGCTAAAGGGAGGAAGGGGGGCAGCGGTTAGGGGTTGGCTGGGGGCCGACGGAGAGGGGGAAGAGAAGGAGGGGATGTCAGCGGTGGGAAGGGATGGAGGGGAGGGGGCGGTTGCAGTGCTAACAAGGAGGACGGGGACGACGGATGGTTGGCTGGAGGTGAGCAGAGGGTTGGCGGGGAAAGGGGAGAAGGAGGGGAAGGCGCAGAGGGGCTACCGGAGATAAAAAAGGCGGGGGGCGAAGGGGGGGGGACGGGGAGCGTACTAGGGCGGGGTGGGGCGAGGTCGGGCGAGAGGGGGGGGGAGACCCCGACGGGAGCTCCCCCTCCCGATGAGTCACCGGTGTGGAGCGTCGGTGAAGGTTCCGCCGGAGAAGCTCCGGTGACGAAGCCACCGCCCCGGGGGGCGATGAGGGGTTCGAGGTGCAAAACACACCCCGACGCGAGCCTCCTACATAGGAGAAGGAGAGAGGGGGAGGGGGAGTTTCCGGCGGGAGCTCCCCCCCACTAGACGTTCCGCGGGGGGTTCCCGCGACCTGAGGAGAAGGGGGATCGGCGAGCAGCGAACGAACCCCCACCTCTCGCTGCCAAACTCTTATAAACTTTTCTCCAAAAACTGAGTCTTAGAATGGAACATTATATATAGGGATATTTCATTTAAATAATAATGACTGGTCGTCAGTCAAACATGACAAAGAACCAAATATTTGAGCCTCAAATCAGCACACTCCTCTGCTTCCTGCTACTTAACTTGCTTCACTTGTTTGGTTGAATGTCTCGGTGAGAATCTGTTTCATGTCAATCCTTGTGACACGTAGCGATTGCAAGGACCGGCAACCATGCAAGAATAGGTTGAGAAATCCCGACAAACTCATCGACCATTGTTTCGTAAACCACCTCGCACGAGACAAGATTTGTCGTATCAGTGATTTATATCAATTTAGTCTTATCTAGATACGATATAATTTGATTTGTACAGACAAAGCTTAACTTGAAGAGACTCGAGTGATCTCTAACCGAGTAAGATTATAATCATAAGGTTATTGTTAACCCTAATCCCTGTAGCCGTTAAACAACTTGGATAATCTACAAGGTGCATCACATTTTTTCTAGTTTTACGAGTCAGGCGATGTGAAACCAGTGATTTGGCCCCTTCACACTTATGTCGTTATCATTAAGCAGTCTGAGGTAGGTGGAGAAGGTTTCGTACTGGGTTGACTTTCAACTTGAGCTTAGGAGACATTTAGTTCTGATTTGTAAAGTGACTTTTTGTGAAAAAATTATGTATCGTGTAATTACGGAGTTGTCATAGATTTTTGAGAGGCAAAATCTCTCTTTTCTCTCTCTCTTGTCGTCACGTTAGAAATGATAAATCATAATAAATGTTAGAATAATTAAAAATGTTAGTGATATTTAAACGGGTTAAAATGATGGATGTGAGATTTAAATGAACATGTTTAAATAGTTGATAGATATTTAATTACTAAATATTATCAAAATTCACCCAGAAGTCACTCCCACAAGATTATTGTGATATCATAATTGATGTGTCTATCTCTCTCTAACTTTAATTATGTAGAACACGACGGAACGTCATTTTTTCATTTGGTTAAAGTAATAAGAATGTCACATATTTCAATGATTAAAAATTTAAAATCTATTCTCAACATTTCAACCAAATACGCCCTTAGATCATCTACCCTATTACTTCTTAACTTGTAAAAGAGAGGTTTCATAGAAATGGTAAGTGAATAATTAACCTCTTTATCTGATCCTACATAAAAAGGGATATGTCATTGTCTTCAAGTTATACTCTAGCAACAAACAAATTATCTATATTCAAGTTACTATTTCCATCCCTAATTGCCCAACCGCGACGCTAGTCTCATACAACATTTTTTTAATTTTTATTTATTACTTCCTCAATCCCCAAGACTTAGCTTGTTTATTTCACGGTAAAATATTGTGAAATCTTATAATTATTTCATTTTACATCATACTCCCGTTGCTACTTAGACTACAAAATACTGTAAATAGAATTATGGTTGGTCCATATGGCACTAGAAGTTTTGATTTTGATTTGTGATCATACTCATCGGAAATCAAGATCAGAATAAAAATGACCTCAAATTATAATAAATTAATAAAACATTGCATTCTGTTTTATTGCCATCCATATGTAATATTCTCCAGAGAAATATTTATTTTAAAATAAATATTTATGAAATAAGAGATTTATATTATTTTACAGCGAAACAATTGCTTCGCAGGCTGGTGCCGTGTCAACATGGAACCCTGGTAAGGGTACTCCCGTAACCGTGACATCTTCAAGTCCTGCCTCTCAGAGGACAGGTTTCCTCTTCCCCAATACCGGAACTGACGGATGGCGACGGCCCCCTCTCCGCAGTCGCCGCTGGCGCCGGCGCCCCCGCCACAACAGCAAAGCGGGAGCAATGTTGCCGCCTCTCTCCCCGCGGGCGCCGCCGCCACGCCGGCGCCCGGCGCGACCAGGCTCTCCTTCGATGAGGTCGCCAAACACTTCAATGTCCCGATAGCCGAAGCCGCTACTGCTCTTGGTAATAGCAATAGTTCCACCGATGAACCCAAATTCGCCCTGTCCCTCTGGTTTCGCTTCTTTCTTTTCTTCTCTTATCTGCGATTCTCTCTGCTGTTTTGCGCATGGTCGTGGTAATTATGTACTTTCGTCCTCAGTTTCTAATCTTGCAGTTTTCATCTATTACACAACTGCATTGGGATGGCAGCTCTATTCTTGAGTGGAAGAGTAGAGGATTGGAAGTTAGGAATAAAATTTTTTCTCCCACCTTTACACCGGAAGATGCATCTGAATTCACGGTGGCATGTAAACGATCTCAGTGGGTGGCGCCTGTGGTAAAAGTTGGTATCAACACATTGATTGCCAACTCGAGAGGGACGTGACGAATATTTGACTCACAATTCGAATACCAAGCACCCTGAAGAGCGTCGTTTCCTAGGTGAGTGGAGCAATGAGGAAATTTTCTCGTAAAGCATAGATGCCGGGTCTTCAAACCGAAGGAAAAATTTGGCAACTACGAAAACTTACCAGATAAGACTAAGGGAGAGGGCAACGTGAATTGAAGAATCTTCTGAAGGCCTCAAGGTCCAATGTCCAACTTGGAGAAGGTTGCAGCGGACGATCTCTCTGACATTCGGTTTCATAACCATGATGTTTTTGCGGTGTATTTAGGGTATTGAGTTGGGGTTATCTCGCCACATCTGTAGCGCATTTCCTGAGGCTATAGTTTCTTTGGGATTTATAGTTTCAACCCCTATAATCTGACATAATTATCGATTAACCCCTCCAATCCAGATATTCATTTATAACTCCTCAAAATCTCAAGTTATTCAATGAGACACTTATAAATTTGTAAAGAGTTTTTTGCATATATACCCCTATAAAGTTTCTTATTGTCAAATATACCCCTCATTTAGGCATATTATCATGAATACGCTCCACATACCCTGAATGGTTACGTTTATGCCCTCTCCGTAACTCCCGTGTGTTTAACCCGAGTGAAATGTGGGTTAAAGAGTAAAATACCTAACCTATCTCTAGTTAACAAAATAAAAAATATGTTTTTTTTGAATATATACCCCTCTAAAGTTCTTTATTGTCAAATGTACCCCTCATTTAGGTATATTATCATGAATACCCTCCAAATACATGTAAATATTGCAGTTATGCCTATGTGGTTTACTGCTATCGACGGAAGGTGAATATTCTGTGGAATATGCCATCTAACATCATTAGGGTATGTGAAATACCCAAAATACTGTTAATATGAGAGAGAGAGAGAGAGAGAACCCTCCTCCCTCCCACCTCCTACCAGCCCCCCCCTCTCCCTACTACTTCGGCGAGCCCCCCCCCTCCACCCTCCACCTCCTACTCCGCCCCCCTCCCACCCTCAGCGTGCCCCCCCTCCACCTCTTGCTCTGTTGTGGGCGGGAGCCGCCGGCCCCTCCATCTCCATCTCCTGCTCCACCCCCCCACCTCCTCCCACCGTTGGCAAGCCCCCCCTCCAACTCTTGCTCCGCCGCCCCCCCTCCCATTGCCAGCGAGTCCCCCCTCCACCTCTTGCTCCGCCCGCCACCCCCCTCCACAATCGGCCAGGCCCCCCTCCTCCTTCTTTGCCCCCCTCCCACCGCCGGCCAGGCCCCCCCTCTCCTTGCTACTCCCCCTCCCCCCACCCCCCCGCCCCCCACCGCTGGCAAGGCCCCCCTCCACCTCCTACTTTGCCCCCCCTCACCGCCAGTGAGGTCCCCCTCTCCCTGCTGCTCCCCCCTTGACACTAGGGTTTCATCTAAGAGAGAGAGAGAGAGAGAGAGGATAACTATGATTTTTTATTTTTTTATTTTATTAACCAAGGGTAGGTTAGGTATTTTACTCTTTAACTCACATTTAACTCCGGTTAAACACACGGGAGTTACGGTGAGGGCATAACCGCAACCATTCGGGGTATTTGGAGGGTATTCATAATAATATGCCTAAATGAGGGGTATATTTGACAATAAAGAACTTTAGAGGGGTATATATGCAAAAAATCTTAAGGTATTTTGGGTATTTCACATACCCTAACGGTGTTAGATGGCATATTCCATGGAATATTTGCCTCCCATTGACGGCAGTAAACCACAGGGACATAACTGCAACATTTATGCATATTTGGAGGGTATTCATGATAATACGCCTAAATGAGGGGTATATTTGACAATAAGGAACTTTAGAGAGATATATATGAAAAAACCCATTTATAAATAAGGCTTATAATCCCCTCAGGTGTTTACGAAAAGGTTCCTGAAAAGGGTGTTAGCAAATAAATGTGTAATTGTGAGGGCTTATAACCCTTTTGAAATCCCAAGTTATTTAGTGTAACACCCAAAAAATTATGAATAAGCCTTCAGGTGTATACGGAAAAGTCCCTGAAAAGGGTCTTTATAAAATAAATGTGTAATTGGGAGGGCTTGTAAATGAATATTTGGATTGGAGGGGCTAATCCATAAATATGAAAAATTACAGGGGTTGCCTAAAATTCCCTTTATTTTATTTTCTGTAGCTTTCTGGCAGTGAATGTTGATTCTTGGGATCCTATTTTGATGTTGTCTTCTTTTTGTGGATGAGGAATCTCTCCTCATCATTTTAATTGTACCTCCTCTATTTACTTTTCAATAAAATTGGGGTACAATTCACAGTTACTCTTGAAAAAAAATGATGTTTGGTGCTGCTGTAACCTACTGTACATGCTTAGTGACGGGTATGTATATCATATGCACAGGAATGACCTTTTTCTCCTTCCCAATTTGCCCACTGGGGAGGTCTTTTCCCCTAAATGCTTTTGCCCCCTGATGTTTAGGATCCTTTTGGCTGACATTCGGATGCCTTTGTGTTGCTTTGTTTCATCTTGCACCGACAAGGAAAGGTTATATTTTACTTGCCTTTCTTCCCTTTTGAGATCCTGATAGTTTTAACAGTCTAGATAGAGGTACTACCCACTTTTTTTTTAAAAAAACAGCCTAGATAGAGAGCCATTAATTAAGCTTTTGAAAATTGAAAAATGTCATTATATGAGTTTGCTGAAGCTTGCAATGACTTTGGACAACCACGTTTCTGGGTGTTTTATATTTTCTGAGCATTACCAGAGCTTAACTTTGTTAACATTTATATTTTCTCTGGATAAGGTACCTTGTTGGTTGAACTATTCTTACCTTCTTCTTCGGGAGTAGGTTTATGAAAAAGTAATTAGATGTGATTTTGACTGCATTTATAGTGCAGCCATTATGCAATCGATAGAAGCTACTTTCCAATTTTTTACTGTAGGAGTAGGTTTATGGAAAAGAATTGACTACACTTATAGTGCAGTAACTATGCAGTCGATAGAAACTTCATTTCGTTTTTTTTTTAGTGTATGAAAGTGGATACTGTCCATGATCTGTATTTGTGTTAGCAATGTAGGTGTATATGTTAACCTTCTTGATTCTCTAATTGCCAATTGATAAATAATAAGTCATCTTGCCTCACCTATGGATACTTGGTGGTGGTGGGGGACCCCCAATCAATATTTCAATAAACTTGTTAAGCATTAGATTTCTGAGAAAAAATGCCATGTTGAGAGCAATCTTTGTAGGCTCTTGCACATGCAGCCATTCTGGTCTCTTGAGACATGTTCTGCCCTTTGCTATCTGAACTTTCATCAGCAACTTTTCGATGCCAAAGCTGCTTCTAAAATATTTGAGGATCCTATGTTCATCCAGAAAGTGGCATTTGAGGTTCGTTCTGCTGGATCAGATTTTGGGAGTGGATGGCCCTCCATTTACTCAATTTCCCCTTTTTCAATTTCTATATAATATTTTGTAGTTATTGGGAATTAATGTGTTGGAATTTTGTTTTACATAATGCCAATGGTTGTAAACTCTGTTATGGAATATTTTGTGAACATCAGGTGTAACTAGTCAGTTATTTCTTGTAGGTGTGTGTAGTAGCGTTTTAAAGAGGATATGTCGTGAAAATGGTGTCATAAGGTGGCCATATCGCAAGGTACAATCTGCCATGCTGTTGTACAATTTTTATCATCTATTAGAAGTACATTTACTGTTAGTATTTCTATACATTGTCCTTTTTCTTTCTTGACGTGAAGGTAACACGCTGCTCTGGACATAAGAAATTTGTTTCATAAAAGATGATTAGTCTTGCACCCTTTTTTTTAGGTGAAAAAATTATGGATGATGCTATGCTAAGATTAGGATAGAGTTAGAGAATGTGTAGTACACCTGGCAAGACTTTATGTGGAATATCAAAACTTCATCATATATTGTTTTCTATGTTGACCGATAACAATGACACGAGAAAAGCATAAGATGATTGTCAACTGAAGGATAGATGTAAAATTTTCAATGGTTATGTGACAATGTGGCAAATGTAAATTAGCATAGTAGTATTAACTGGATGCTTATGGTGATATTCTTGTTAAGATAAGAAGGGGAGAGACATTGTGGATGATTCAGTTGAGCTGTTTTTTTGAAACGTGGGTGATACCACGAAATATATTAAGAAGAAAAAGGGATGTACATGGATAAGCAATCAGCTCACCCAACCCCTATACAAAAAGTCACAAAAATCCACAACAAAAGGGTACCCAGCTAACTCCCCAAGAGCAAAAAGAGCGAGGAGTTATGAGCCTCCACTTTACAAGAATGTTTAGCCCAAAAGGCTACCTTTTCACAGACAAAAGAAAAAGCCCTATCTTCCGTCCTCGCCTCTCTTCTAAATAATATATTGTTTCTTTCACCCCACAAGGTCCAAAGGGTGGCATGAAGGATCAACCACTAGATGAGCTTGTCGCCCTTAAGTATCCATCTCCGGTGCCACCTGGAAAGAAGTTGGTGGACCCCTTCAAAAAGGCCAAGCGGCTGGTGGAATCTCTAACCGATCCTCATTCGCACTCTTTTTGCAAAAGGGCAGCCTGTAAGTAAATGGTTTGGGTCCTCCTCGTCGCCACACAAGCTACATAAGGTAGAAATTTGCTGAAGAAAAGGTCCCACCCTATCACAGGTGGGTAGCCTACCATGAGAGCCTACCATGAGAGATTGTCCAAACTAACACCTTCACCTTGAGAGGGTTCTTTGGGGTCCAAATCTATTGAGTGAAGGGATGGTGAACCCCCCTCCTCATCGGAAAGGACCGCGTAGGCAGACCTAATTGAGAACCGACCTTCCTTCTCCCATCGCCAAAGCCAAGAGTTAGCCCTACTATCGCCTGGTCTGAAGTCCAAGAGGAAAGACAAAAGTTGTTCTAGCTGGTCCATCTCCTGAAGAGTGAGGTTCCTTCTGAAAGTGAGGGCCCAAATATTCCCGACCAACTGAGCATCAAAGGACTGAACCACAGAAGCCCCTGGTGCGCTCGCAATTGCAAACAACGCTGGGAAGGTATCTGCAACTGAGAAATCACCACGTCACCTGTCCTCCCCAAAAAAACATGTCTTTCCATTCCCTAGGCTTACTCGCACACTGACTCTGAAGAAGTCTACATACTGAAGAATGCCTCTCCAAATCAGGGAGACATTGTACACGTGGGGTGGGCATAGATCCCACAGTCTACATGAGGAGTAGTAATTATGCCTGATCAGCCAAGCCCATAAGCCCCCCTCCTCTGTCCCAAGCCTTCACAGCCACTTACAGAGTAAAGCCAAATTGAATTCTCTTAAGCTCTTGAGGCCCACCCCGCCTGCTTCCTTACTCTGACAACATCTATCCCAAGAGATATCGTGCCATCCTCTATCTCTGCTCCCACTGCCGTGCCAAAAGAACTTAACCTGAATAGACTCCAATCTCTTAGCCGCTGTCTTTGAAACTCTGAAAATGGAAAGGAAGTAGATCGGCAAGTTGTCCAACACAGACCTACACAGTACCAACCGTCCTCTGTAAGAAAGTAGTTTGGCCTTCCAACTTGCAAGCCTGGTCTCGTACCTCTGCACTACTCCCTGCCAGTCTCTACATCGGAGTGGTCCTGGGGACAGAGGGAGGCCCAGGTAAGAGACATAGAACACCTCAATGTGGCACCCAAAAAGATGAGCTGCCCTCCTGATAGCTGAGTCTTCCACATTGATCCCCACCATAAAGCTTTTGCTGTAGTTCACCTTCGGACCAGTGATGTCCTGCACCATCTCTAGCATCAACTTGGCATCAACTAGCTGCTGCTCCTCGTCGGCTAAGAAGAGAATAGTGTCGTCTGCAACTACAAGTGGGTGATGGTACACCTGACCTGGCCTGACTGAAAGCCTTTAAGGACCCTTGCCTCCTCAGCTCTCTTCCGTAAACTGCTCAAAATCTAGGCCACCAAGGCAAACAAGAGAGGGAGAGAGGATCTCCCTGCCAAAGCCCTCTCCCACTAGGGAAATAGGAGGAGGGTTACCCGTTAATGAGTACAACAAAAGAAGAAGACGTAATACACTCATGTATCCATGAAATCCATTTTTAATCAAATCCCATGGAAGCTAGCACCTGAAGAAGATAGTTATATCTGACTCTATCATAAGCTTTCTCGAAGTCCAGTTTGAGAACCAATCCACTCTTCCTCTGTTTTTTCATGGTATATAAACACTCATGTGCAACAAGAAAGTTCTCCTGGATGTGTCTTCCCCTGATGAAAGGCCCCTGATAACCACTGACCAATCCATCAATCACCTTATCAAACCTTCTTGCCAGGACTTTTGAAATGATTTTGTAATTGCTATTCAACAAGCTGATGGGTCGAAAATCTGCCAGATTAGAAGCACCTTTTTTTTAGGGACGAGGACTAAGAGAGTTTTGTTAATGCCCCTCAAATGAGCCCTGCCCTCCTGGAATTCTCTCACTGCTCCGATGAGATCCTCCTTAATACTATCCCAGCATTGTTGAAAGAAAATCATAGGAAAGCCATCTGGTCCCGGGGCCTTGTCCGCTGCAAGAGAAAAGACCGCCTGTCTAATCTCTTCCTCTAGAATGGGGCTCGCGAGAGCCTCACTCCGAGACGAAGAAAGGTGCGGAAGCAAGTCATGAGCAAACTCTGGCCTACGCTCCTGTTCTTCACATTTAGTTGAGCTGTTACACCTTCAAGTTGAATATTGTTCTGTTTTGGGGTTGGGGAGTCAATTTCAGTCCCAGTTTCATGGATGATGTATACGATGATGAGGCCTGGGAGTCATGAAGAAATGAAGAGAGATGAAATAGCATACTATGACCCATAGAGGGGAAATTCTACTCTTGACATAAGCTTAACCTTAATAAATAATAATTAAAATTAAGGTAATTGCTCTCCTTTTTTCTTAATGTTTCAGATAACTATCATTGTTTAGCTATGTTTGTTGAAATTCCTGTCGGATGACACCTGGTATTCTTGCTGTGAAAAGGGGAAAAAATTATAAACAAGTGAAGGGATGTAGCTGATTATATCTGGTTAAGGTTGCATCAAATCCTGATCAATAAACATGGCCCAACTGTATATAGGACTTCTTAAAGTCATAGGATTCTCCAACATCTAAGTTGCCAATAGTTGCAGCCCTGACATAACATGGACCCTAGTTATCTAGCCAGTCATGGGCTATCCTTTGAAACCTTTTAAAACTCTATGGAGTTCCTCTATTCTCTTTGTCACTGATAACTAGCGCTGGAAATAGTTTGAGAAACGTGGTACTAAAAACTGGCTGAACTGGCTGGAACTACTTCAGTTCCAATAGCAAACAAATGGCCAGAATCAAACAGGTTTTTTTGGCCAAGGCAAGCCTTGGAACCGGAACTGGCCTGGGCTGGTCTAGTTCCAGAACCTGGTTTTAAAATCCTTGTTGGTGACAGAGTTGGAAATAACTGTCTGTTAATAAGCATTGGGAGTTAGAGATAAATGCTACATAGGTTAAGGCATGAGGTGAGCGGTTCTAATGAGGGGCTCATCTCAGCCTTAAATGCCTAGGTGAGTGTATTGGCATTTGATGTGATAGATTCTCTCCCCTTAACCACATGAAGGAAGAAATGGCAGTAGAATGAAAATAAAGGAAACAGCCAAGAAATTGACATGTACGGTTCCAGGAACTATGGTTGGAGTCCAGTGCCTGAAAACCAGCTTGCAGAAAGCACCTATCTAAGTTGTGTGTGACTTTAGTTTAGAGATCATGAAAAATCAAAGAAAAGCAGTAGCACACACTGTAAAAAGGCATTAGATAATGCTAACAGAGGCATTAGCTACTCGGGAATCATTCAAAAGGCAGTATCATGTGAGAAAAACATGCATTATACACAGTTAAAAGGAAGGCTAAAATGTTCAGGATTGACTCTGCGCTGTTGGGCGTAAAACCATCTGGCTGACTGATTATCTCTCATAGCATGTATAGCATAACAACCAGCTGCACCATCCATTTCCCTCTCAAGTTTCAACCTTGAATAGAACCATTTTTTATTGGATCATAACCATCCAAACCGTCTCCCTTTCTCTCAGCCTAAATGGCTGAAAACATAACCAGCATCTCTTATCTTTTCTGCTCAATAAAAGGCATCCTAGGTATGACTCACTGCTGTTCTCACTGATGTCGTCAGAAACATCAGAGGGATGTGCCTCTTAGACTCACTTTCTCTTCACCTTGTAGAGATGTCAGGCAGAAGCATCCTTTTCAGACCGTAACATCTTACACATATTTATCTTCCTTCCCCTTCCCTCTCTAATAAACAGTCTTCGCACCGTCCCCTCTTCCTTTCTATCTAATGTTGTCATGTGTGCCAGAGAAATGTCTCTCTTTCCTTCTCTGTCACTACTCCATCAATGCTTTTATTCTTTTGTTGCCAAGCATCATTTTAATTCCTACAGGGACTCTGAATGTCTTGGTTCTACTCATGGCTCGGGCATCGTTCATTGTGCTATCATGACAATATAATTCTACCGGAATGTGTTTGACTATTGTTCATCCTATCCTACATAAAGACCAAGGTTAGTTACTTCTGTTGTTTAAGCTTTCTTAGGTGGTTTTGTCCAATTGTCCAAGGGTCATCTTAGTTCTCATGAGGATTCTGAATAACTTTATTGCATGTCATCAGGGCATTGTTTATTCTACTACAACTGTAACATAATTTTCATTATTTAATTATTCTCTATCAGACACTAGTCAAAAGCTAAGTTTAGTTAATTCTACTGTTTAATCTTTTTTAAGAAGTGTTTTGTTGTTCTGAAGGCAGATCTATCCTGATTGTGCATATCATGTTCAACACATATTTTGATGAGTTTGTATTCTTAATGTATAAAGTATATGTATTTTTTTAATGGTTGGCAGGTGTTTACACGCGAAATTTTCGAGCATCCGTTTCGACGGACGAATATGTGGATATTTTGACATATTTGTTAATTCCTCGCTTTTGGGTTTATCAGACGATTTAGGGTTCGTGTACTGGACTTTTCCCCACCGACTGGAATCGGTGTTAATTTACATCGGACAAGTCCGAACACCTTTGATTAACTGTCGAAGAACGTCTTGTCTCTATACGTTGTGACACAGATGATCTTGACGATCGCCCATTACGGGTACATACTCTTGCAAAGAAATTTGGAGACTTCATTTCTTGAACACATGTAATTTGAATGACAATCGATCTTTCAAGACCTTTACATATGGTCCCGACTGTGTAATCGGGTTTTCAGGATACCATCCGTTTACAACCAGAGCCTTTGAATTTGCTTCAATCAACATTTAGATCTTTGAATTTGCTTTCGTCCTGATCGGGTCGTTGTATTTACTTTTGTCCCTTGATCGGACGATTGAATTTGAATTCCATCACGAGGACCGTTGGATTGCCAAGATGATCATTGTCGTTCCCTCAGAGTTGCTTCATGGTCATGATCACTCTTTTAATTGTTATTGGACTCTTAAGTTGGCTTGGTGTCCATAAAGGACATTCCCGCCTGAGGCGGGGTATATTTGTAATTTTTCTCCATCAGAGTATTTTTGCAGTTTTCCAAATTTTGAGATATTCTTGCAATTTCTTACTTTCTTGGAGATAGCCTCGTCACTTCTTGACTTCATGGGCATTCTTGTCATTCTGACTTTTCGACATATATATGACATTTCTTGACTTCTCGGAGATAGTCCCGTCATGTCTTGACTTCCTGGGCATATTTGTCATTTCTTGACTTTTTGGAGATCGCCCCGTCGTTTGACTTCCTAAGCACTCCTGACTTCCTTTTTTGACTTCTCGGAAATAGTCCCGTCATTTGACTTCTTGGACATTCCTCGTCTTGATTTCTTGACTTCTTGGGAATAACCTTGTCATTTGACTTCTTGGGTATTCCTCGTCTTCATTTTATGACTTTTCAGAGATAGCCCCGTCATTTGATTTCTTGGGTATCCCTCGTCTTAATTTCTTTGACTTCTTGAAAATAACTCCGTCATTCGATTTCTTGGGTATTCATCTTCTTCATTTCTTGACTTCTCGGAAATAGCCCCGTCATTTGACTTCTTGGGTATTCCTCGTCTTCATTTCTTGACTTCTCGGAAATAGCTCCATCATTTGACTTCTTGGGCATTCCTCGTCTTCATTTCTTGACTTCTCAGAAATAACCCCGTCATTTGACTTTCTAGGTATTGTCTTCACTTCTTGACTTCTCACGGTTTATTTATAATTTTACCCATTTCTGAGTTTCTGACCATGATAGCTCTTGGCCATGAAAAAGATTCATAGATTTGGATGGCTAGCCATAAGCCGAACCCAGGAGAGCGCACACCGCTTCAAGGAAAGGGAGTGGTCTCGCTCCACCGAGTCGTGCAAACGGCGACAACCGGAACAAGAACATTCTTTAGTGATTCTGAGACAAACCGTGAACTTGTGCAATTTCTAGACTGAACAATGACTTTCCTGCAACTTTCCCACAAATGTGGCATTTTCACAATTTTCTGATATTTCAGGGTTTTTTTTTGCACTTTCTCACCATTTGGGGTATTTTTATAATTTTCCCACCATCGGAGATATTTTTGCTATTTTCTGACCACTGGGGGTATTTCTGTAATTTTCTGACCACTGGGGGTATTTCTACAAGTTTTCCACCATCGGGGGTATTTCTGAAATTTTTTGACCATTGGGGGTATTTTTATAATTTTCCACCATCGGGGGTATTTCTATAATTTTTCCGCTATCGGGAGTATTCCTGCGATTTTCTAACTACTCGGGGTATTTCTACAATTTTTTCACTATCGGGGGTCTTTCTAAAATTTTCTGACCACCCGAGATATTTCTGTAAGTTTTTTTACCCTCGGGAGTATTTCTATAATCTCCTAACCATCGGGGGTATTTCTGTAATTTTTACGTCATCGGGATATTTCTGCAATTTTTGCTCTTCAAGGAGTTTTTTTTTCTGCAATTTCTATCCTTCAAGTGATTTTTCTGTAATTTCTGAAATTTCTTCATGACTTTATGCTATTTATGAAATTCATTTGAATTCTCCATCATTTTTGCAATCTTGCTTCACCACATGGGTAATATCTCTAGTGATAGGGACATGTATGTAATATATCTCCTTGTGATTTTTTTTTTAACAACAAAGCACAAGCTTTTCTTCTTTTTGACTTGGGCCTTTTAGAAGCTCACCAAGTCGTTCTCATGCAGGAGTTCTCTCTCTTCCCTCTTGCTTCCTCCTTTCTCTTTGGAGCTCTAGGCTCCCTTTTATAGGAGGTGGAAGTGGACGGGAGGCCAGGTGGCTCCGGTGGAAGCACCCCCTCCGGTGAAAGTCCAAGGGACAAGGTAACCTTTCCTCTCCCTCCTCCAATTTTTTTTTTGCTGTTTTCTTTTTTTCTTTTCCTCGCGCGACAGCAGATAATCGAGGGGGGAACCTCCCTCCGAGAGTACAGTGACCGGAGGGGGTTCCCCCTCCAGTGCATGAAGACCGGAGGGGGTCGCCCTTCGGTTCGCAACCCCCTCCGATGCATGAAGATCGGAGGGGGTCCCCCTTCGGCTCGCAAGGCACTGAAGGGGGCTCCCTCCGGTCCTGTGTAGCCGGAGGGGGGACCCCTCCGGTTTATAGCTACCGGAGGGGGTCCCCTCCGCTGCCACCCGGCTGGAGGGGGATTCCCCCCTCCGGTCTCCTATGCTTTTTGAGAGAGGAGGAGAGGGCGGAGGGGATTTTTTAACCCTTTTTTTTCAGGATTCAACAAATGTCCCCCACGGGACGTCCGTCGGAGCCGAAGGTGACGACGGGGGGACCCGTGCGTTTACCAATTTTTCTACCCCTTAGTTTTAATGGCATGGCGAGGAGTTTAGTCTAGATTCTCCCTTGAATGGACATCCCCCAACGTACGATGACATCCTGGAAGTTAGATTGGAAGGGATTATATGTTGCCACAACAGTTCAGTCTTGTGCGGTGCTGTCATCAATTCTACGCAAAGTTTGACATTTGAGTTTGGACCGACGTTTGGTACTATCACGTGCTTTACGTCGGGCCATCTAACTTCTACCTTCATCTTGGTTGAATTGAATATTTCTCGACTCAGTAATCTCTAGGAGGGAACTCAGGAGAGTGCACACCACTTCAGAGAAGTGACATGGACCCGCTCCACCAAGTCGACTCGAGGCTGTTTTTCATTGAAGAATCGTAAAATGCGCCAATAGAAGTATCAGGTTTTTTTCTTCTTTCTTTCTTTCCTTTCTTCTTGTCTTTTTTTTTTCTTTCTTCTTCTTCTTTCTTTTTTTTCTTCCCTTTTTTCTTTTCTTTTCTTCTCTTCTTTTCTTCTTTTTCTTCTTCTTTTTTCTTGGTGATTGAAATTCTCTTGTTCTTCGTCTAGAGCCTGGTCTAGCATTTTTCTTCTAAGCTTGGCCTTTTCTGTCTTTGTCCAAGACTTAATCTGGAATCTTGCTGCTAAGACTCGCGTCTTCTTTTTTTGCTTTGCCCAGGAATCTATCTCGAGCGTTGGTCGGTGCCCTACTCAATATGATTGTCGGCCTGGACTTTCGGGTCGGCCAGGGATTTGAGTTGAAGCATTGGTCATTCCAGCTTGTAGAAGACAAGATCTTCGTTGTACAGAATTTCTGCGGGGAGGCATTGGCTTATTAACTCTTCAGCTGCCTGTCTAAGGCTTCTCTTTTTACGCAACTTCCTTGGGTATCTCTCCCTTTTGAATAAGGGTTTCAATGTAGTCTTAGATTTCCTAAGATTTCCTTGACATTCCCTGGTAGGGCGGGACACTCTAGCATGATAGCCACACTAAAAAAGATGCTTGCTTCCTCAGTCTTCTTTTTAAATCCTTTTTTTTGTTCTTATCTTGCCTTCTAGCTTACGCCAGTTCAATCGGAGAAGGAGTTTCTACTTTTGTCGACGACTGGGATGTGCCTCCAGAATTGGAGTTGTTCAATTGAGATTTTCTTTTAGGGGGTTTAGGGTGACCATGCTTCTTTGGGGCCACCTTGACCTAGTCAGCCTCTCCTTTATGTATTTGGCGGGTGACATTGAATGCTTACTTGATTATTTCGGGCGACAGTTCTTGGAACTCGGTCATATAAGGACCAGAGTTTTGAGATGTTGATACTGCTTCGGGCTTCTTGCCTGCTTGTTCCTTGGTTTGTCTGGACTTAACTTAGGGGATTCCGCCTTGGTCTCGCCCTTTTTGGCTTTACCTGGAGTTGGACTTGGATTTTTCCCGCTTAATGTCACCTTTTGGAGTTTGTCCAGAGCTTGGTTTGAAGTTCTTTGGTTGGGTCCTGCCTTTCTGACTTGACCCGAAGCCCGGCCTTGCGTGCTTCTTTTGAGTCAGAGGACTCACTCGGTAAGCATTTACTGTTGCTTGAGTTATATCTTTCATGTCAAAATTGCCTGTATGATTTGAACTTTCTTGTATACAAATGTCTTTCTTTACGGGTTCTATTGAAGGGATCCTTCTAGAACTACCATGTCAGGGTACGGAAATCAATATTCCAATCTTTAATTTCCACGTCAACTTTGTTGGTAAAACTTGAGATTTCTTGTATACTGATGATTTTCCCTTTTTACTTTGCACGTTTTTTCCGAGTTGTCACATCAAGTCCATGTATTGGGAGAATTTTAGAGCTTCCACATCTTCAAATTTGAGTGACCTAATCCTGCCACAGACGCAGTTTTTGATTTGCAGCCTTTGCTTCATTAGGAGTGTCTTCCTTCCATTGGAGTTATACAGGGCGACTTTGCAAAGCAAAGCTGGAACAAGATGTACTCAGGAGGCGTTAAGCTTCGCACTTGATGCGTATTCTTTCGTTTAGTTGTAGCTATCTTGAGAGCTTGTCTCGGGACTCCTGTTGTGCATTCTTTCATTTGTTTGCAGTCACCCTGAGGGCTTGTCTCAGACACTTGACATGATTTTATGAATGCAAGAGAATTTACTTCCTTCATTATATTTGTAGTCCTTCTCTTCTTTCTTCTTTTTTTTTCTCGTTCTTTTTACCTTCTCTTTTTTTCCCTTCTTTCTTCTTCTATTTTTGATCCCTCTTTTTTTTCTTTCTTTTTCTTTCTTTTCTCTCTCTCTCTTTTTTTTAGCAAGGGTAGTTAACCCTCCCGGAGCTTGAAATTAGAGGTTGCACTTTGTAATAGAGTAACTTGGAGGTGATGACTTGGCCGACCTTTAACAGTTTAAGGGCCAAAAGTAGAGTTCAGAAATTTGGGTATCGGATTTTAAGGCTGACCAAGAACGGTTTAGGAGCCGAAAATTTGGATTTGGGGCTGACCAAATGAAGATTGGAGAGCCAGAACTTGCATTTGGGGCTGATCAAAAATGGTTTAGGACCCGAAACTTAGGATTTGGGGCTAACCGAACGAGGTTCGGAAAGCCAGGATTTCATTTGGGGCTGACCAAACAAATGGTTTAGGAGCCGGAACTTAGGATTCGGGGCTGATTGAAAGAGGTTCGGAAAAGTCAGAACTTCATTTGGGGCTGACTAAACAAATGGTTTAGGAGCCAAAATTTAGGATTTGGGGCTAACCAAACGAAGTTTAGAAAGCCAGAACTTAGGATTTGGGGTTGGCCAAATAAATGGTTTAGGAGTCAAAAGTTTTAGATTTGGGGCTGACCAAATAAATGGTTTAGGAGCCAAAACTTAGGATTTGGGGCTAACCAAACGAAGTTGGGAAGTCAAATTTAGGATTTGGGACTGACCAACGAAATTGGGAAGCCGAAACTTGAGGATTTGGGGCTGACCAAACAAAGTTGGGAAGCCAAAAACTTGAGGATTTGGTGTCGACCAACGATGTTGGAAAGTCGAAACTTGAGGATTTGGGGCTGACAAAACAAAGTTGGGAAGCTGAAAACTTGAGGATTTGAGGTCGACCAAACGAAGTTGGAAAGTCAAAACTTCAGGATTTGGGGCTGACCAAACGAAGTTGGGAAGCAAAAAACTTGAGGATTTGGGGCCGACCAATGATGTTGGAAAGTCGAAACTTGAGGATTTGGGTCTGACCAAACGAAGTTGGGAAGCCGAAAACTTGAGGATTTGGGGCCAACTAAACAATGTTGGGAAGCCAAAACTTGAGGATTTGGGGCCGGCCAACGATGTTGGAAAGTCGAAACTTGAGGATTTGACATTTGGCACGGTGGGACATGAACGAGAACCGTTCATAGTAACCGCCAGCTTTTCAGGTCTTCTGGTGTGCTGAGGTGATTCCCTCCCTTTTAAGTTTTTTCAGGAGAGGAGACATCTAGCAATGGCTGCTATTTAAACTCATGCTCAGGAGCATGGTGCATTTTTAAATGTTTTCCATTTAGAGGCGGGAATGGCGTTTCTCCTTTGGGGTCGACGACGGTATACGCGCCTCCTTCGTAGACCCTTGTGACGACGTAGGGCCCACACCAATTTGGTTGTAATTTGTCACTGGATTTGCCGGTCATGACCTCCCTTTCTTTTGACCATGACGAGGTCATCTCTTTTGAACGCCCTTTGCTTTATCAGCTTATCATAGGCTCGAGTCATTCGGGCTTGGTATGGCCGAAGATGTTTGTAGGCTTCTAGCCTTTTGCTTTCAAGGTTAGACAACTCTTCAAGTCTCATTTCTATTTCATCTTGTTCGTTGGCTTGCACGCCGGTATGCACGGCTAACCGGTAAAATGACATTTCAATGTCAATTCATACTAAAGCCTTCGCTCCCATACACCAGAGAGAAGGGGGAACAACCGGTGGGGGCCTTGTAGACAATTTGGTATGCCCAGAGAGCTTTGTGTATTTTTCTCGTCCCAATCTCTTTTGCGACTACCTATTATTTTGGCTAAGAGCTTATAGAGGGTCTTGTTGAAAGCTTTGGCCAATCCATTGACTTGAGGGTTATAAATTGTTGAAGTCCTCCAGTCTATGTGGAACTTGGCTGCCAATGCATAAGTTGTTCTATTTTTGAATGGCGTGCCATTATCGTATATAATTGGACTGGGGGTGCCGAATCTATATATAATATGGTGTTTGACAAATTGGGCAACTGCCTCTCCTGTGACCTCTTGTAGAGGGATAGTTTCGGCCCACCTAGAGAAGTAATTTGTAGCGGCTAGGATGAATTTGTAGCCTCTTGTGGACGGTGGGAAGGGTCTCACGATATCCATTCCCCACTCTGTAAAGGGCCATGTAGGAGCCATAGTGTGCAACGAGCTCGGGGGTCTTCTTGGCACTGGGCCGAAAGCTTGGCACTGATGACATGTGCGGGCGTATCAGTTGCAATCCGCATACATGGTGGGCCAGTAGAAACTCTTAAGTTTTATATTGTTCTTCAGTTTGTCCCCGACTTGATGGGCACCGCAGAGCCCTGGGTGGACCTCGTGCATGACCATCTTGGCTTCCTTCGGCGAGAGGCAACGTAAGAGAACATACTTGTCCTTTTCATGCACCAGCCTATATAATTGATTTCCTATCAATTGACATGATGTTGCCCTTTGTAGCGGCTGAACCCTTTGAGCCCAATCTGAAGGGAGGCAATCATTCTTTATTTTAATAATCAACTCACGCTAATCTTATTCCTCTTTTTCGGTATGAATGTCTTCTTCAATTGTGTTGACCTCGGAGGTGATAGGGTCGACTTCTTCATCATTTGAAAATTTGAGAATTTGGGGTGGTCTTTTGCGTTGCCAGCCCTAAAGGGACATATGTGAATAAACATCAAAAACTTGAGAATTTTTGGAATTGACGGTCCAATAAGGGCTTGCGGGTTAAAACAAAAAAATTGAGACTTAAGTAGGGTTGACAGCCCAAGACAGACATGAATGCCAACACTACAATAGAAATTTTGTGGAATTGACGGTCCAAAAGGACATGCGGGTCAAAACAAAAAATTAAGACTTAAGTAGGGTTGACGGCCTAAGACGGACATGAATGCCAACACTACAAAAGAAATTTAGTGGAATTGACGGTCCAAAAGGACATGCGGGTCAAAACCAAAAATTGAAATATGGGTAGGGTTGACAGTCTCAAACGACATCAGGTCAACACTACAGATTTAATTTAGTATTGAGATATGCTTATCTCGAATGGGGATAAAATCATAAGAAAAAGAGAGGTCCATGGTGACGGCTCATGGCGATGAATTTTTTTTTTACTCTTCATTTTTTTCTTCTTTCTCTTTTTTTTTCCTTTTTTTTTCTATTTCTTCTCTATCCTTCTTTCCTTCTCTCTCTTTTTTTCTTTTTTATCTCACTTTTTTCTCTTTTTTTTCATTCTTTTTTTTTTCTCTGTGCTTGATTCTTGGTGATGCAAAGAAATTTATGAACACTCGAACTCTTCCTCTTGAGATAGATGGGGGTCATTGGCTTTGTAGATATGGCTAATTCACTTGTAGTGTGAAACTAGCAGTCAGGAATTGGTTGACCGACCTCCGTGGTGTAGAAGTCGAGCATTTAGAGTTGGGGTTGGGTCATGGATTAGAGTTGAGGTTAAGTTGACTGACCTTTGTGGTTTGGAAGCCAAAGATTGGAGTTGGGGTTTAGAATTTACGGTTGGTGATCTTGATGGTTTGGGGGCCAACAGAGTTTGGGATTTGAGTTTGGATTTTGGTTGACCTTTGGGTCTTAAAACTTGGCTGACCTGTGCGGTTTGAAGATCGAGAAATGGAGTTGGAGTTGGCTAACCTTTGTGGTTTGGAAGTTGAGGATTGCACTGAGGGTTTGGCTGACTTTTGTGATTTGGAAGTCAAAAGTTGAAATTTAGATAAATTTTTCTGGAACTTGTGATTTTATGGTTTTGCTAATGTGCTTGTCACGGTGGGACAAAGTCATCGGACAAATGATGTTTGAGATGGTAATCCATAATGACAATGCGCTCCTCCTTTCTTCTTCCTCTTTTCTTTTTTTCTCTTTTTTTTACATTACCAACTTCACCGCCCTTTCGGGTTTTCGCCGAAACTGGCCCCCTTTAGCTTTTTTCAGTACGCCCTTTCGGGTTTTCACACTGAGGGGTTACCCATTTTTACCGGAAGCGCCCTTTTGGGTTTTCACTCCAGCTGGGTTTTATGACCTTTTTACCCTTAGGCAACCAACAAGTTGGATGCCGAAGTCCGTCGGGGCACCTCAATTTTAAGTCTCATTTTCTTCTTTTTTTTATTGCTACTGTTGTTGTTGCTTGACGTTGTTGTTGGGACAAAGCGTCTGGATTTCCATTGATCCTCCACCATAAGGAAGATGTGGGGCCAATGACTTGTAAGCCTGTGGCCTTTTAGCTTGAAAAGGGCTTGACGATGAAGCTTTTGGGTTTTGGAATGGTAACTGACCCAGAAGGGGTTTTGGGCACCATGACTTTGGATTTCTTTTTTTTTTGACGGACTTGAAAGGTTTGGGCAACAAAAAATTGGTTTTATTTTGTGGTTGCTGACCGTAGAAGGGGTTTTGAACCAATGATTCGGGTTTTATGTTTCTTTTTTTTGTGGTGATCTAAGGAAGACTTGGGTAATCAAAAAGTTGGTTTTGATGGCGGCTGACCCGAAGGGGTTTTGAACCAATGATTCGGGTTTTGTTTTGGATGGTTATTGACCCGAAAGGGGTTTCAAACCAAGGATTTGGGTTTTGGTGCATTTGTTCCCCTTTTTAACCATGATAGGATAGGATTTTCGAGTGGAGGATAACCACGACGTTGGTTCATGATGATTGTTGAAAATATATTTTCTTCTTTTTTCTTTCTTTTTCTTTTTCTTTTCTTTTTCACCTTACCAACCTCAGCGCCCTTTCGGGTTTTCGTCGAAGCTGGCCCCCTTTAACTTTTTCCAGCGTGCCCTTTCGGATTTTCACGTTGAGGGGTTACCCAATTTTTCCTGAGGCGCTCTTTCGGGTTTTCACCTCAGTCGGATTTCTTTGACCTTTTTACCTTCAATCATCCCTGTGATGAGAATGGCTAAGTCTGCCGGGGCACCTCTATTTTAAGCCCCTTTTTTCTCTTTTTTTTGTTGAACTCTAGATTTAAGCTCTGTCAAGGTGATGATCCAGGTAAGGTGAATCATATAACAGATGCAGCTTCAACTTCACATGCTTTTCATTAAGTGAAAGGAAGGCTTACTCTCTCTCTTTTGCAATTCTTCGCAGATGGATTTCCTTTTCTGGGGATTTCCATGGCAACTGCCTATTCAACTTTGCTTCTTTAAGTTTCTATTCAGACGCTTCTTTCCTGTTTTTCTCCTCCTCCGCTTGCACTTCATTTCAAGAGGACTAACTGTTTGACGACCGAGTTGGGTGGAATTCGTCCCTCCCAAGATAAATTTTTCGCTTTGAGCTTCTGCCTTGAAGGGCCTGGGCTAGGAGTGCTCCTCTCTTTCTTTGTCTCTTTCTCTTTTCTTTTTTTTTCTTCTTTCTTTTTTTGGGATAAAATTTGGTAGGGAATTTTACAACTTTTCTGTGGACAGCGGGGAGAGAGGTTGACGCCGAAATTGGTTTGGTGTCACAAGCACAAGTTTTGGCCTGAAGCTAGCTTTGAGTTACCAGAAAATGAGCTTAATTGCCAAGGGTGGCTTAGAGCCCGAAGTGGAACAATACTCAAAATTGGCAGATCACGAAATAAGTTGGTGTTCAACACCGATTTGGTACTAAAGCATGGGTTGGATCCCATGCATAGATGGCTTGATGTCAGGCAGACATGTTGGAGCTTTAAGAGGTTCGAAAACTGACGGTTTTGGGATAGACTCTACTAACAAGGTGTTGAAATTGGAAAGGGAAAAGATAGAGGTCCCCCTTGAATATGTCTTCTTGGCTCTGCCAGTGGTTTTATTTCATCTTTTTTTTCTTCAGGCTTGTATTCTTGTCTTCACTTGGAGCTTTGCTTGGAGCGTTCTTCCCGGACTGGCCTTTCTGGCTTTGCCTGGGACTTGGCTTGGAGCTTTCTCCTTTGGACTTCTGATCGGGCTGTTGCTTGCCAGAGTTACCTTGCTTGAGGTTTCGCTTGAGATTTTGCTCAAAGCATTATTTAGTGCTTTGTCCTTACCTCTTCTTGGAGTTTTCTTTGCCAGATACGCCCTCTTGACTTTCTTCATCAATTTTCTCTTCCTTCCCTTTTCTTATCTATTCTTCTTCCTTTTATGCCTCATGTCATGTCTTGAGGGAAAGGAGAATCTATTTTGTGGCTGATTGGAACATGCCCCCAGGGTTGAAATTCCTGTCTTAGGTTCTTGCCTTAGAAGGCTTAGAAGATTGTTCGAGGCCTCCTCCTCGGTGACCCATATTTATTTGATAAGAAGATGCTTCACGGAATCGCCCCCTCGCCTGGGCTTAAGGGCTTTGACTTTTTTGTGTGAGGCTTGGATGTTAGCTTCTTTCATTTTCGCCTTTCACTTTATGTAGACGGCAATAGGATTGCCCCCTTGCCCAGACTTTAGAGGCTTTGACTTTCCACTGTTGCCTTGGCTTCAGAACGAAGCTTAGGCGTTGGCTTCTTTCATCCTTGCCTCAGCTTGATGTATTCGGCAAAGTATTGTTGTGAGATCGGCTCGCCTTTATCTAGCCAGTTGTGTTGCTTTTTATCGACAAGGACCAATCTTGCCAGACTTGGTACAGCCGCAACAAGTCTTCTCCCACGGTGGCGACATTGCCCCCGGCTAGCAGGAACAACATATAGATTTTGTTGGCACTTATTCATAAAGAACCTTCACTTTGATGTCTCGAGCAGCAACAGTCCTGGATGGGGCGATGTTGCCCCCTTTTGGCAATAGTAGCTTTGGATATGTGTTATGTTGACATTTGGGCTTCGAAAGGAAGCGCTTAACATTGATGCCCCTGGCGGCAGCAATGACGGTCGGCATGGCATTGCCCCCTATTAGTAGGAGCAGCTTTAGATACATGTTGACATTTGGCCTTTGAAAGGGACCGCTTAACCTTGACGCCCCCGGCAGCCTTAACCTTGATGCCCCCAGTAGCTTTAACTTTAATGCCCCCTGCGGTAGTTTCAACGGTAGGCATCCTTTGAACTTCTTGTAAGAGTGTGAAGGAGTCACAACCTTTATCGAGGCAAGACTATTATTCGACAGAGAAACGAAAGGTAGGAAAAGTCCCACCGGGCGTGCCAGTTTGTTTACACGCGGAATTTTCGAGCATCCGTTTCGACGGACGAATGTGGATATTTTGACATATTTGTTAATTCCGCGCTTTTGGGTTTATCAGACGATTTATAGGGTGTTTGAGAGTAAATTTTTTTAGAACTCTTTCTATCTTAAAAATTATGTTGTGTTAATTTTTAACTTAAATTTTAAAATTGATAAAAATTGATAACATCTGTTCGGTAGAAGTGATATAAATTTTAAAATTTATATAGAATTGTTTGGGAGGGGGCTGCGGAGGGGGGAGCCGGAGGGAGGGGAAGGAGGCTGCGCAGGGGGGGGGAGCCGGAGGGGGGGGAGCCAGATCCCGGCTGTTCCCCTTTTCCCCCACCCGGCGCCCGCCGCCCACCCGTCGGCCGCCGCCTGAGCTCGGGATAGGGGGGGGCACGCCGGGGTGGAGGCGGGGAGTAGGCGACCGGGGGAGGCGGGGAGCAGGCGGCCGGGCACGATGCGCAGGCGGGCGGCCGGGGGAGGCGGGCGGCAGGCGACTGGGCGGGACTCGCAGGCGGGCGGCTGGGCGGGACTCGCAGGCGCGGGGGGGGGCGGGGAGCAGGCGGCCGGGGGATGGGCGGGACTAGCATAAACTTTTATGATTTTGTTGTTGCTGCACATATCAAACATTTGGATGATATGTTCATCCGTCTCTAAGTTCAAATACTTTCTATCCCTGCTACCATTCTACACTTCAGCAACAAAATATAACTGGTCAATCTGTACCCCCTCAGTGAATAACTCACTTGCTACCAGCTGCAGCTCTATTAATTAGCATAATCCTTGGTCCATGAAAAAGACCTATGTCTGAAACCCCTCGAAGATAAGCTATCCTGCCCATCATGACCATGCACCACCTTCCAATACCCACCATAAAACAGCTTAATTAAGTAGCTCTCCTCCATTGTACCTGTTACAAAGTTTTGAAATATACAAAAAATCAATTCATACATTAAGCCTTTGAAAAGTACCCTACATTGGGTCCTATCAGGACAACAAGTTGATTTTTCAAAGACAAAACTTGAGACAAAGTCATAGTGAGGAAAACAGTGGGACATGGGCACCTACTGTCGGGCACATGTGGGATACATATCACACCTTTTTCCCACAAACCTCCCCTTCTCCTTCCTTCCCGACTTCTCTCACCCTTAACATCAAAAATAGAAGACATTCCCAACCCTACGGGTCTAAAAATACATAGGAGAAAGGGATGGACAGATCGGATAGATACATAGAAGGACAAAAAGATAGAGGTACAGGGAAAGAGAGATTGCTTATACCTCAAAGTCGTTGTCTTCCTCCTGCCTCCTCTTCCTTTTTCTCCCGATTTTGACCCCAACGAGGGCCCTGGCACTGGTATTCGTCTTGCCTTCCGCCCTCTCCCACGTGGGCTGAAAAACACACCGATCAATGAGAGTTTCGCCTCGTCGCCGGTTTCTCTCCTACCTTTCGGTGTCATCTTCCTCCTACTGGCATCGCAGCAGCTTTCTTGTCAAGTAGAGCCGAGCTCGATCGATTGCCCTTCTGCAATTGCATCGCCCTTCTGCAAAGGGTGGAATAGCTCGATCGATTGTCCTTCTACAATGGGAGGAGGCAAAGGGGACGAGTTGGGGGGATTGAAATGGGGGGAGGTAAAGGTACGAGTTGGGGGGATTGACAGCCAACATGTGCGTAAATCCTAAACCCAACACGCGTTACCCCTAGGGTAGGTTTGTCTATTCCACCATTTGGTCAGAAACTCAGTTAATAGCAGTCACGGACCGTCGACGACAGGTGTAAAATAGAGAGTTCTTTAAATTTTTGGGGATATGACGGTAGATTTTAAAAGGGTAGGGGTATAAAGGTAATTCGTGAATTTTATAAGGGTATATAGGTAATTTTCCCTATTCATATAATTTTTTAAAGCACTAACTTATCTAGGACCCAGGCCAGCCCTTGAGCTTTTATATAAATGAAATATAAAGAACATTTAAAAAAAAGAAATATGAAGAACAACGGAGTGGACATTCTCTGACTTACTCCTGTACAAAGAACACCAAGAAACCCTTCCAGTAAACAAATACATTAACAAACAAAAAGAAAATCAGGATAGCCGGAGGGGAAATTCTTCATCTGTCCATCTTTGCACAGCTGGATTCTTGGATGGGTAACTGATCCATGGAGATGAAAAAATTGTTAACTCTGGAAGCACAAGCAAAATTTGCAAGTTGATCTACTAGTTGTTGTCCCCCCCCCCCCCCCCCCCCCCCCCTCCCAAAA
Source organism: Amorphophallus konjac (assembly GCA_022559845.1). Lineage (NCBI taxonomy): Eukaryota > Viridiplantae > Streptophyta > Magnoliopsida > Alismatales > Araceae > Amorphophallus > Amorphophallus konjac. The sequence continues at coordinate 223,367 of JAHNEJ010002348.1, read as the reverse complement.
CAAATATGACTGATAGTGCAGTTCATAGAGTGCAGAAGCTGCTGAATTTCTTCACGATGGAGAATAATCTTACAGGGACAAGAGAACTCCCCCTGAATGGCACCAACCAAAACAGTGGAATCACACTCTATGAAATGAATACTAAGGTGCATTGAGCTGCAGTAACAAAGGGCATCTAAGAGAGCTGAAGCCGACCTGGCTATGACAGAAGGCATAGAAATGAGAAAAGGCAAACAGTATCACCTTGAGAATTCCGAATCGCTTCACTGCCACTCCCCAAGCCAGGGTTACCTTTACTAGCACCAACAGTATTAAGTTTAAGGGTACCATGAGGGGGCTGGACCCAACGAACAACTCGTGGCTCAGAGAAATGTTTGGCAGGTAGAGGAATCCCAATGAATTGAAGAGCAACTTGCTCAGCAGCCGTTCCCACCTTGTCAAGCAATGGCAAATCATCATCATCATCATCATCAGAGCCTTATCCCAATTAATTGGGGTCAGCTACATGAATCCTGTTCCGCCAAAGATTTCTATCAAGTGCAATATTCATATTTAAACTCAAGGAACTAATGTCCTTCCTAATAACATCGCACCATCTCATTTTAGGCCTTCCTCGAGCTCTTTTACTAGTATCCACTAAGATTTGGTCACATCTTTTAACCGACGCTGAGTTAGGGCGACGAAACACATGTCCAAACCACCTGAGTCTATTTTCTCTCATTTTACTATCAATTGGAGCTATCCCTAAGTCCTTACGGATGCGGTCATTCCTAATCTTGTCTTTCTTAGTCTTGCCACACATCCATCTCAACATCCTCATCTCTGCTACACACATTTTGTGGATGTGTTCCTTTCGTACTGTCCAACACTCGGTACCATATAACAAAGTAGGTCTCACAGCCGTTCTATAAAACCTCCCTTTGAGTTTTACAGGCATACGACGATCACAAAGGACACCTGATGCACTTCTCCATCTTAACCAGCCTGCCTTAATCCTATGTGTAATGTCATTATAAATCTCCCCATTCTCTTGTATGATAGACCCTAAGTATCGAAAGCTACTACTCTCCGGAATGTTATGTCCATCAATTAGAACCATGTCTTCCTGAACCACTCTCCCATTACTAAAATTACAGTGCATAAACTCTGACTTACTCCTACTAATTTTAAAACCTTTAGACTCCAAGGCAAGTCTCCAACGCTCTAACTTAGTATTTAGAGCATCAATACTCTCATCAATTAAAATAATATCGTCTGCAAATAGCATACACCAAGGGATATCCTCATGCAATTGTTTAGTTACTTCATCCATAACTAAGGCAAAGAGATACGGACTTAGTGCAGAACCTTGATGCAAACCTATAGAAATGGGAAATTCACCAGTCTCCCCAGCAATAGTTCGAATACTAGTAATAGCACCGCCGTACATATCCTTAATCAAATCAACATATCCTTGAGAGATTCCTTTCTTTCTTAATGTCCACCAAATCAATTCTCTCGGTACTCGATCGTACGCCTTCTCTAAATCAAGAAAAACTATATACAAATCTTTTCTCATCTCTCTATACTTCTCCATTAGCTGCCGTAGTAAGAAAATAGCTTCTGTAGTAGATCTACTTGACATAAAATCAAACTGATTTTCCGATACAGTAGTCATACAACGGAGGCGTTTTTCAATTACTCTTTCCCAAAGTTTCATAGTATGACTCATAAGCTTAATTCCACGATAATTATTACAACTTTGAATATCTCCTTTGTTTTTATAGAAAGGAACTACAACACTTTTTCTCCAAACTTCTGGCATTCTCCGTTCCTTTAAAATTTTATTAAAAAATTTAGTTAGCCACTGAATACCAATATCTCCTAGGCCTTTCCATACTTCAATAGGTAAGCCATCTAGTCCTAAGGCCTTGCCCACTTTCATTTTCCTTAAAGCATCCTCCACTTCTGATATCTTAATACGCCTGAAATATTGATATTTATCAAATATTGTGGACTCTTGGGTACCTTCTAAAGATAAATCATTGACGGTATCTCCATTAAGTAACTTCTGAAAATAGTTATGCCACCTCCCTTTAATCTCAAGATCCTTAGTTAAAACCCTTTGATCTTCACCTTTAATGCACCGAACATGATCTAAATCTCTAGTTTTCCTTTATCTTAATTTAGCAAGTTTAAATATGTTCTTTTCACCCTCTCGGGTTCCTAATTTATTATATAAATCTTCCAATGCCTTTGATTTAGCTTCGCTAACTATTTTCTTAGCTCTCTTTTTAGCGATTTTATAGGCTTCTAGGGTTTGAGCATTTTTGTTAGTTTGCCAAACTTTAAAACATTCCTTTTTTACTCTAATGGTATTTTGGATTTTCTCACTCCACCACCAAGTCTCTTTTTCTAAATTCTTTTTACCTTTAGATTCGCCTAAGAGTTGTTTTGCAACCCTCGTTATATAATTTGTAACATTATTCCACATTACATTAGTTTCTTGTTCTAAATTTTAAATATTTTCCTTGAATAGATGATTTTTAAAAGTTTCTAAACTTTTACCTTTTAAATTCCACCATTTAATCTTGGAATAATTATTTACAATGATCTTTCTTTTGAATTTAGGGATAGTGACATCCATTACTAACAACCTATGTTGAGGGGCTAGACTCTCACCAGGAATAACTTTGCAATCTTTACATAAAACTCTATCGACCTTCCTAATGAGAAAATAGTCAATTTGACTTATATGTGTTCCACTCTTGTATGTTATTAAGTGTTCGTCCCGCTTCTTAAAGAAGGTATTAATAATTGCTAGATCATAGGCCATAGCAAAATCAAGAATAGTGTTACCCATATCATTTCTATTACCAAAACCAAGCCCTCCATGAATCCTCTCATAGCCTCTATTATCTATACCCACATGGCCATTAAGATCCCCTCCAATAAAGATTCTCTCTTCACTAGGGATATTTTGGATCAAACTATCAATAGCCTCCCAAAATTGCTTTTTAATGCTCTCTTCTAATCCTACTTGAGGTGCATATGCACTAATTATATTCAAAATATCCTCACCTAAAATTAGTTTAATTACCATTAGTTTAATTACCATTAGTCAAGCAATGGCAAATATAACTCTTTAATCACCAAGCGAATTCTGACAATAATGCCACGAAGGGGCATTACAACAGAATCAAACTTACACTTGTTTCTAGCACACCGCAGTTCCCAAAAAAATAAGTGAAATCAAGATTTAGCAGCAATGCTAAAGAGAGTTGGTGTCCTGAGAGCATCAAATGCTGCTGCCAGAAAGGACCTACGGCAACATAGTCTTTCGTCCAGCAGGGCAGGAAGGCTTGGAAATTTGTCCAGACTGTTTCAGCCATGTTGCCATATGAGAACAAATTCGAAGCAGACTCATCATCAGGAACTGAGCAGCAAGAACACTTTGAGCAGATTGGAATTCCCGATTTTCAGATCCGATCATCTGTGGAAGAATGTTATGAGCAATGTGCCATAAGAAGGCAGAAAATTTAGGAGGGATAGATTGTTACCGGAGGGCTTGCCATAAATTGCTGCAGTGGCAACACACTTGCAGCAAACTTTGAAAACTTTTAGTGGAAAAGTGTCGAGAAGACGGACACCAAATCCAGTTATCCATTCCGTTAAAAGAACAGGAATAGAAGTCTGAAACATTCCAGCAGAGCCCATCAGGCAGGGGAGGAACAATCTGACTCAAACTTCATGTCTTTTAGAGTAAGCTTATCATCAACTGCTTCCCAAACAGCAGGAATGATAGTCTTCTTCAACAGCCTGCCTTGCAGCCACAAATCATGCCAGAGGCCCAGAATCATGTCCCCAGATCATGGAATAACACGGCTATCAGAATAAATAATTTTCTTGACTAAGCCAATCTTGATGAGTAGGTGATTTAATTTTTGGGAATTTAGCCAAGCTAAACTGTTCCCTTGCTAGATGTTTAGCTTTAAGATATGAACACCAGACAGTATTCCCGTGAGAGCCCACCAGAGGAGCTTAGCTCTAAGATTGAGCTGCATATCCTTGAGAGAAACAATACCCTTTCCACCCTGACATAGTGAAGCGCATAAGCATTTCCAATACTGCCAATGTCTTTTAGGAGCGTCCTCAGATTGTCCCCAGAAGAAATCATCCCCCAAAGAAATCAACAAGAGCCCTGTTAATAGCGTGATGGATTGCAGAGGATAATGCTGTACAGGCCATAATATGAAAGGGAATAGAAGCAAGCACCAAGGTTTGACAACCCGTTCGTACCGGTACTTTACTGGTATGGTACGGTATGGCACTGTACCATATTGCACCGCAATGTGCCAACTATATAATAAATATTTATTGTAGTAAATTATGTGTTAAAATTACTTATAGGTTAGTTGGTTAGGGAATGACGTGCATTAACGTGAGATTCAGAGTTCGAATCTCACAACCAACGTTTATATTTTGGCCCTTTAAAGAAAAAACGAAAATTAAAAAAAAACATGCTCCTGCTACGGTTCGAACCCGGATCAAACGAAACAAAGAAGCGCCCCCAACCAATTTAGCTATCAAAACTTATTGAACATAAAATAGAACATATAATATTAAAACGAATATAAGTACCGTACCAGTTGCGTACCATGCGCTGACTGTACCGGTCTATGGCTGGTATGGTCCGGTACGTGCAGTACGCAAAGTACTGGACCGGTATTGCAAACCTTGGCAAGCACACGCTTGATAAGCACCAATCTGTCACTTATTGAGAGAATATAAGCTTTTCAACCCTGCATTTTTTGCTGAATTTTAACCACAATGGAAGAGAAATGAGCTGATCAGTTTTTCCCAGCAATCAAAGGCACCCCCCAGTAGGTGAAAGGAAGCTTCTTAGCAGAGAAGCCTGTCCATCGCTCAGCCTTTGCTCTATCAAATGGACGACCTCTAGAATGAGTATAGAAAGAGCTTTTGGATTTGTTGATAAGCTGGCTCAAGGTCTGCTCATACATGTGAAGAAAGGGCATCGATTTTAGACAACTTGGAGCCATTAGCAAAGGTTAAAGTATCATCTGCAAACAAAAGATGGGTAATCCTTGGACAACCTCAAGATGCATAATAATAAAGAGCTGTATTTTCCTCAAGTTGTCCATAGTTCTCGAGAGAGGGATTTCCATCAAACTCTGCTTGTTCAACAAGGACCCTAACAAGATCATGAATGCTACCAAAAACCTGTTTATTCCTCTTTGTGAATATGACTCGATGCTTTGAGCTTATGGCAAAGCATCCACACGGGAGGAAGCAACAGCTGCATTACACCAACCTCATCTTTCAGTAGACAGAAATGAGTCATGAGATATCCACATTTGTTGAAAGCAAAGCCTGGTGACAAATTGGAGGGAGATGCTTTAAGAGAGGTTAGCGGAGGAGCATGATCAGAATCCTCCCGAGTCAGATGTTCCACATCCCCTGGAAAAAAGGCAAATCCAATGAGAATTGATCAGCACTCAATCAACGTGAGCCTATATATCACCGTTCCCTGTCCGACCATTGGACCATGTGAACCTGCTACCTTGAAAACCGACATCAATTATGTACACAGTGGAAACAAAGTTTTTAAATTTCAACATGGTCCCTAAGTCGGCATCCCGGCCACCAATTTTCTTCTCGGGTAGTTGAATACAATTGAAATCACCTGCAAACATCTGTGGTGAAGAACAAGAGGCGCCAAAATCTTCCAAACTGGACCAAAGATCCCTTCTTTCACGAGTAGAGCACTTTGCATGAACAAATGATAGAAACAAAGATGCAAATTGCACAGACTTATGCTGCAACAGCCGAGCTAGAGTTTCCATCACCCAAAGCAGGGTTAATGTGCTTTAACGGCTGGTCCTTCATGCCACTCTTTGGACCCTGTGGAGTGAGAGGAATAGAAGAATCTTCAAAAGGGAAGCGAGATCGGAGGATATGATTGTCTCTTTTGTTTGTGACACGGTGGCTTTTTGGGTGAAACATACATGTAAAGTGGAGGCTAATAACTCCTCTCTTTTTTTGTTCTTGGGCAGCTAATTGGGGTGCGCCTTCTGGGTGCGGTGTTTTTGTATAGGGATTTTTTGAGAGCTGGGAGCTTAGACATGTAAACCCCTCTCTTTTTTCAATATAATAGTGGTACCACCCACTTTTCAAAAAAAAGCAGGGTTAATGTCCTTTGTCGCAGGCAAAATAGGAAGTGGATTTGATTCCAAGACAGAGAAGGGATTTGCAAAAACCCTGGCCTGATCTTGAATTTGCTTAGGTCTATAAGCCACATGCTGAGCAGGATGTGCGCTCTCCTTTCTAGGGTTTTGCTTCGTATGAGAACCCTCAAACAGCTAGCGGCATTGCGGCTAACCTTTTTGCATGTTGTACACAGGCACCGACGGGTAGTATATTGGCTGCCAAAGACCCCCACCTGGAAAAATCCCAGGAGCACCAATCAAACACAATTTCACCTGGGCTGTAGCATGAAGTTCAATGCAACACTGTGCAAACACAGCATTAGTGATTAGTGATCTGAGGAGTCATGAGGGCTACCTTGAGAACTGGCCCTACATTGCATGCAATGGATCAAATGAAGTTTTCCTGGAAAAGATTAGCAGGTAGACCTGGCGGTTCAATCCATATAGGCAAGCCAGACGATTCTTCATTAGGCTTGAAGCCCATAGACCACTTGAGAACTGAAAGAGCTTGCCTTTGTTATAAATAGATTCTCTGAGCAGAAGGGAAATGAAATCATCATTATTACCAAATCTGAGTAATAGATGCTTCTTATCCAGAGCACTAATCACAATTCTTCTGTAAAGCTACATCTCACCTGCAGGTGGGATCTAATATCTGGAATTGGAGGCCATTCATATGCAGTTTTTGCAACCGAAGGATACCTAAAGGAGACCAAAGAAGCCTCTATTTCTTCCTTTGACAAGAATACTGCAGGGGCTCCCTGGTCTCTGAATGCAGGGGCATGGACAGGAATAGAGGCTTCATGAAAAATATTACCTTCTGCAAGGATCTGAACATAGGACTTAGAAAAGGGAGGAGCAGGTTGCTGTGAAGGATGACACCCCACCCCACCCCACCCCCGCCCCCCTTTCCCCACAAAACGGTCGCCATGGTGGTGCAAGAGGATCTAGTGCGGGGGAAACCCTAGCAGAGCTCAGCTCCGCTCATGTGTCTATAATATCATTCTTTTGATCAGTCAATAATGCAATACACAAGGAAAGACACACTTAAAAGAGGGGCAGCTGGAGGGAGTGCGGAGTAGCAAGTGGGGGTGGGGAAGATGTTGATCCTCCTATTGAACCTATCCAGGTTGCAGGTGGTTGGCTGTTAATGGGCATGTTGACCCTAGAGGAGCCTGCCTCCTCCTCCTTTTCCTTTTCTTCTTCTCGTCAGCTTTCCAATCGATGGCATGAATTAGGTCGACAGTAGCAGGTCGACAATGGTAGGTGGCCTAATGGTCATGGTGATCCCATATCAGCTCTAAATGTTCATAAAACTGTGGTGGGTGGGGCTGGAGGGAACGAATGACTCTCAAAGCCCTCGAGCATGGATAAGCTAAAAAGAAACTGGCCAATCCAAGTGCACGGCAGTCGTGGGACTTGGACAAACTTTATCTTTGGCTAGGTGTTTTTGGCATTTTGGATCTCGGCAAGTCGGAGAGGCAGAGGTTTACAAGAGATCTTGAGAGATTCTCGGGAGATTGCAAACCATGGTCCCATTATGCAATAAAATCCACTAAACCTGTCAATAGAAGCTCCTTGTGAATCATGGAACCAGTGGATGTCAACTGTCAAGCCATGTGCAATACCAATTCCTAGACTTTTCTGCCATGATACACTGGAGAACTCATCGCTACCTGGTTTCAACAATGTCCATTACCCAATAAGATGACACTTCAGTGATGTGTCAGGTATAAAGATGACCCAACTGTCATTTCAAAAAAAAAAAAAGCAAAGGAGAATACCATAGCCAATGCCATGCAAAGGCAGCCGAAGCTTTGTTAAAAAAAATCTTCTTAAAGATGTAAACAATTGCCATATCATCACCTCAAAAGTGGCATCTTGTACTCCCATCAGCAGCAAATGGACTAGTACACTTTATTGAGAAAGCTTCATGGGAAGTTGTTTGCCAAGCTCATCTGTCAATCTGAATGAAGCAATGTTTCATTTTGGTCACCATCTCTCCTATCTGCTCAACCTCCTGATCTTCCAGTAGCTGCCTGAAGGTGAATGTAGCCCTCTTCACTTCAAAAGGTCAAAATAGCATACTATTCATGTAGTCCTTCTCACATGATCCTCTAAACAAAAACATAATCTGGAAAGATGGATCACCGCAAAGCACATCCATGAAAACTTTACCATCATTCTCCCCTATCACCATAGTGATGTTTACCCTAACAATGTTTGCTCTCCATGAAAACATGAGCATATATGGAAAAAGATAAGATAACTTGGGCTGTAAAATTTCTAATGTCTTACCTCTTCTATAGATTGTGTCCTTTCTCAATAACTCCCAGTGCAACTCGCTCCCCTTGTTTAGTGTTATCCATCACTATGTTCAAAACACACACACTCTCCAGCCCTATATCCTCCTAGTTTTCCTATAAATACTACATTTTGTGTGCTCTCTATACTTTTGTCAGCCATTCCTTGCCATGAGAATCTACTTTGGGTCATCTATTTTTGTAGTCTATTTGGTGGCTTTGCTTCACAAGGGAACCCAATGTACCTAATCAAGTCAGCGGACAGATTGCAACCAGCCTTTGAACTGCCAACTCCTGTAGACTCATCCCATCATTGCACTCTTTTCAAAGTTGATCTTCAATGACATCATCCTTTCAACTATCAATTAAAAGCTCAGGACAGTTATTTTTGAACAAGGAATTAAAAGCTGGATTTCGGCACCGGACTGGTCTTGGCCAGTTCGACTTTTGTTTCCGGACTTGATTTTGACCAAACATTAGCTATTCCTTGCTACTATTTTCCATTGGAAGTCTGAAACCATAGGAGTTGTGGATAGTCCCAATCCCATTGAACAGTTCGGCCGGATCGTAGCAAGGAAAGGTGAATCAGATAGGATCAGCTGATTCGATCACATGTTGTCAGCTATGATCTGTTTGATCAAGCCTGGTGACCCCTGATCCTTAGGGGGCAGATTGGACAGATCATGGGGGATTGAATTCCGACTCAGACTGGCCAGTCTGGGTCGATCCCACCAGACTCTCTGGGTCCTGCATCTCCGCCCCCAAAAAGGGGCCTTAGAAGGGCTACCCGAAGCTGAGCCAGTGTCATACCTCCATCACCCTACCACTGGACAGGTGCCGTGCTGCTGCCGAACCATCACACCCTTGCCCTCCCTCTTCTCTCTCTCTCTCCCTCTCTCTCAATCGTACACTTAGGTAGGTGGTGGATAAGACGGGCTATTTATAGGAGCCAGAGGGTGGTGGGGAGAGAGGAGGTGGAGGTGAGGTAGTGACGGGAGAGGTGGTGGCCCACATACGGCCCAATGCAGAACACTAAACAAACACCTTATTTTCCTAAATATCATTTAAGTAATAGGATGCTGTATGTAAATAAGAGAAGTATCCTACTATCCTCTATTTGAATTTAATAACATTATGAGAAAAATCATGTCCCCCACCAATAAAACTCAACTCTCCCTTTCAAGAAGAAAATCATATTTTTGATGATTTTATAATAACACTCCTATTTGGTTAATCCCTAAAATGATGTTCCTTCTTTAATATAAAAAATTCATAAACCACTCTGTCCAACCTACATGTTAAAAACCCAAAGTCTGGTAAAATAGGTGAAAACCGTCATTTCTCTGGGGAGCCCCAGTATCCTATTGCCAGCATAGCCAAAACAACTTTACATCAGAACGTGGCCAAACTTGGGCATTTTTGGTCTTACAACATAATTAACCCATTGTACCACTAGTTCTAGCACATTAGGCACAATAAATTCTTCAAGGTGAGTTTCAAATGAGACCTCATGTCTTATAACCATTTTTAAACTTCTGAAAAATTTATCCTGACCTTTGCTTGTGGGTTTTTACACCTCCTTACAAACAGGACCCTTGACCTAGCCTTACAACAACTCCAATGAACCAGAAGAACTCAATAACCCTTGAGCCCATTATCACTGATTTTTTGGTCTTAAATGGAAATTATGTTCCATTGTTAATTGGCTCATCATTGTCCTGCATCAATGTGTTTGTTCACACTCCATTCTAACAATGTCTGCTTCTAGAAGTCCTGTTCCCTCACAAATCTTGCCATCCTGTTAGGCATGATTTCATGGTTCCAACACGCCATCAACTCAGGATGGCAGTATTGGCCGAAACCGATACGTATCGGCCGAAACGTATCGGTTTCGGACAGGATCGAAACGAGTTCGGACCTGCTCACTGTAGCAAGTCCGAAACTAAAAGAAAAACTTTTTTAATAGTTTCGGGCGAAACCGATACTGGTTTCGCCTAAAACTTACCTGTTTCTGCCCGAAACCTACCCATTTCGGCCCGAAACCGGACGTGCTCACTGTATTTTTTGTCTTTTTTGAATGGTTTTGAACCGGTTTCGGAAACCGAAACCGAAACTGGTACATTTCGGTTTCGGTCCTGGCCTGCCATCCTTGCCATTAACAACCCTGTAATTTCCCCTTTTAAGCTACCAACTCAAACCAAAACATTCTTTCGCTAATGCTCACTAGAACATTCTTTTCCTGATCCTCTGACACATTTGACATAAGACAGTCTTGTGATTGATGTAGTCTGGATCAAGCAACTCATTTCATTAAAGAAAGATGCTTTTCTTGCACATTGATCACCAATAATATGACGAGCTTTGAGAGAAAGGTGTCTGTACAGATTGACATGGTAAACTATCACAGATAGGAATGTCCATAGATGATCTAACTAATTTGGTGTTGTATTTCCATCTAGTAATGGTTGACTAAATTTTACGTTTACAACTTAAAGTAGCCCCAATTAAGGATTTGCTATTGCATCTTGAATGTTATTCCTTAAGTTCATTTAGCCGAATTAGAGACCAGAAACTCACCCAATCTTAAGAGATTGAGAGTCAACTTTATTGAGCCATCTTTTGAACAAGATGCAACCTAACCAATTAAGTTCATAGTGGGATTTAAGTCAGGCCATTGTGATTCTTTTTCTGTTTCAATTTATTTATCTTTCTCTCTCTCTTTCTCTCACACACACACATGCATGCATTCATGCAGACACACGTGAACTTATGCACATGTGTATGTGCACACACACCTACATGCACACACAACACACCACATGCACACACAAATGCAGATGCAGACACACATGAACTCATCCACGTGGCGCACACAAGTGAGGAACCATGCCAACACTGACAAGAATGTCCAAGTGAACCTTGGGTGTTCTACGTACTATGACTGGATGTTCCCAACAAGGCCTTGGTAATCCATATATCAGGTGTTGGACATGGTTTGCCAGCTTGGACTGACGGGCGACTTGTACTGTATTTGGGCCACGCCCAGCCCAGATACGCATAGGATCACCCGAGTCTTAAAGAACCCTTTGTGACTCAATGTGTCTCGATGAGAGTTCCACGAGTTGCTGCGAGCCGGCCTGGGTTGATTCGAGTTGGACCGGGTCAGCAAACCATGGCTGCCACAAAAAATTGTCAAAATGTGTTATGTTTTTCAGGAATTATTAACTATAGTAATCATGACTTTGACTCATTGTATCATGTTTGGGTCATGATTTGGTCTTTATTCCCCTTTGGATCATGCTTTACTTATTTTGATGTGCAAATTTAATGTGATGATGTGTATTTTCTTAAATTCTTAGGCATTTACGATTCCCCTTTGGATCATGTTTTGCTTATTATGACGTGCAAATTTGATATGATGATGTGTATTTTCCTAAATTCTTAGGCATTTACAAGTGTTAGTGGGGTGGAAATTATTCAAACATAGTATAAAATGATGCCTTTGTTGAAATACTTGCTTTAGAAGTTAAATTATATGGTAAAAATGCTAAAATTGATCAAACTTTCATTAAAATTTGATTTTGCATTGAAAAATGTCATGAATTGGGCTGACTCAAACAACTTGGCTGTGTTGGTTGCTGAGTTAGCCCTTTCCATATCGGATGTGGGCTGGAACGAGTCGATCTGGCCAACCTTGGTGTTTTTATCTGGTTTTGAAGAACATGATTATGAGCTGATCTGACTGACTTTCTTTGCTGGTGTTTGATTCAACTTGCCTAAAAATATCCCTTTTTGTTGCCTGAAAATCTCTTTTGGTGTAACTTTTCATCTTTCTCAGTGTTTGGTTCTGCCTCCCTCTATTCTTATCCGTTTTGCCTGCATCTTTTAGTTCCTTGCTGGGAAAACAGTTGACGATATCAAAAAAGATGCTGCAAGAGAAAGGGGTAAAGAGTTTGCTGAGCTGTCAAAGATTGCAAGAGAGAGAATGGACCAGGCAGGAAGCACTCGTTCAGCTTTAGCTTTTCCGGGATCGACCTTGTAAGTTGGATTCTTTTGATGTGTATCTATTTATGAAACTACTTCTGCTTAAATAATGCTGGTTATTGAGTGCTTTCCCGTCCTTTTTTCATTCACAGCTGATCCTTTTGAAGTTCCCAGGTGTACATTCGTTATGTTACATCTGATGGTATTGATTTTTTCCCTTCTCATTCTTGATGCTTTTTTTAGTTATAGAATTTAACTCTGGCTGATATACTGGGCAATGTTGACATGTGCTTCTGTTTATTTTCCTACAGTTTCTTTAAAGTGGGAGAGGGGCTGAATTGGATTAGATGTGGTTAAGTTTTTTGGTAGAGCATTGACAAGTCCAACTTGTTTAGTTAGCAATGCAAGGAATGTTGTGACCCAGGTTGTCCAGAAGAAAAAAATATAGGAAAAATTACTCGTCTACACTAAAGTCTCCATTAGCAGCCCATATGGACCCCTGTCCTTCAGAAACTACCCTAGTACCCCGAAGATCTTAAGTTTCTCATTTTTATGCCCCTTCCATTAACAGCTCCCTATCTAACTTAGCTGTAGCTGTCTGGGTTGACTTTTAATGCATACATCAAATGACTCCAACACCTCCAAATGGGTATTAGATTTTACTAAACATAACCCTTTTCCCAAGTGTGCAGACATTTACTAAACATAACCTTCTTCCCAAGTGTGCAGACATGCACACACGAGAGAGAGAGATGAACTAGTTTCAAGCTGGTTTTGGTGAGCTCGTCACTATCATCACTGCTCTCATCATTTCATTCCTCTAATGCTGCTTCTCAATTGTCAATGCCATTGGAGTTTCAAGCTGGTTTTGGTGAGCTCGTCACTATCATCACTGCTCTCATCATTTCATTCCTCTAAAGCTGCTTCTCAATTGTCAATGCCATTGTCTATGAGCTCAATGCCACCCCCCACTGAGAGAGAGAGAGAGAGAGAGAGAAAGAGAGAGAGAGAGAGAGAGATGAACTAGTTTCAAGCTGGTTTTGGTGAGCTCGTCACTATCATCACTGCTCTCATCATTTCATTCCTCTAATGCTGCTTCTCAATTGTCAATGCCGTTGTCTATGAGCTCAATGCCACCCCCCACTGCCATTATCATCTCTGCAAACATGCAGAAGTCAGAGTGGCAATTTGCAATGCCAATGAATGGCCCCCCAAATTCCAAAATTGGCACTGTGGTATTAGGACAAGGATGGCACCACAATGATGCTGCCAATTCTGAGCAGGGATGTTGTGTTGATTTCTGCGTAGGTGGTAAGTGGCTGGTGATAAACCAGGAAAAATTGTTGGCTATGGCTGGGACTGACGAGGGACAGCCGAGTCTGTGATTTTTTTCCTTTGTCTATTTTTTGTTTTCCTTTTCTTAAGAAATATTTTTTTATTTGTTTCTCTCTTTTTTCTACATTTTTGTTGCTCTCTCTTTTTTTGTTGACTGTTACAGTAGCAGAAGAGAAGAACAAGAGAGAGGGAGAGAAGGAGAGAGAGAGAGAGAGAGAGGAACAGTGTGGGGCGGGGGTCTATTTACGTGAGAGAGAGAGAGAGAGCGGTGGGTGGTGGGGGAACTGCTGTGCTGCTGTTGGGATGAAGCTCGAGCACGAATGCGGTGAGCAGTGGGTGTCGGCGGCCGGTGACGGCGTACAGAGGGGCGACGGCGGCGGGCTTGCTGGCAAGGGCAGGATGCTTGGCCAGGCTGGCGGTGTGCTGGAGTACCCGTTCGAGTGTGCAGAGCGGCAGGCCTGTGCAGCCGGGACCTGGGGCCATTGGCCGCTGGAACTAGGGATGGTGGCGGGGAGGAATGTGTGCAAAGAAGAAGGATGGTGGAAGGGTTGGCTCGCAGATGGTGACAGAGAGGGAAGGGGGTGGAGTCGAGGCAACTAAGCGGCGGCATTGGCAGGCGTTCAGCGAAGCTTGGGGGAGACAAAGAGACGGTGCTGGGAGTTCTGAAGCTGACAGCGGCAGGTGTGGGCGCAGGTGTTGATGGCGGGGTGGGCTCCGGTCGTCAGGGCCTTGGGCGGACGGCGTTGACGGTGGCAGCGTTTCCCTGTGACGGCAGTTGAGAGGGAGAGTGGGAAGAAGGGCAGTGGCCATGATTCTTTGGCGGGAAGTGGATCGAGGTTGCTTCCGCTGGCGGGGCTGGGATGGTCGACGGCGGGTATCGATTGTGGGGATGGCGGTCGGGGTGAATGGTAGTGGTGGGAGAGATGGGAGTGAGGGGGAAGAGGAGGGAAGACAGCGGGTTGGCTATCAGGGTTGGTGGGAAAGAGGGCAGTGGGGGGAGAATGCAAGGGCGGTGGTGTAGGGGGGGTGGGGGCTAGGGTTACAGGGGAAGAGGAGCACGCGGTTGGGAGGAAGATGGGGGGGCTTACAGTGGGCAGGGAGGGAGGAAGGAGATGGGGATGGTGGTACGGGCGGGATAATGGGGTAAGGAGGTGGGGTGTAGGCTCGCACCCTCCCTCTCGTAGGGACACCTCATGCTCTCTCTCATAGAGACAATGGGAGTTTTCTCAAAACCATTTTTTTCATTCAACATTGATTCAAAATGAGAGAATACAAGCCATTTTAAAGGGTGGGGGAAGGGGGATTTAGGGGCTCAAGGCTCCCTTGTGAGGGGAGTCCATCTAGGGAATACAAGAGATCTTCCCCTTAGGAAATACAAAACAGATCTCTATCTTCCTAGAAAATATAAGAAATCCTACACCCTAGATTCTTTTGACCCAGCTTCATAAAGATTATAACACAGAAAATATAAATTATCCTAATGATAATTTAACTTATATTGGGATAAGGCTCTGATGATGATGATGATGATAATTTAACTTATCAAAGGAACAATAAAATACTAGAAACATTAAATAATGTAGATCTTTTGCGGTCGAGTCCAATTCTTGACGGTGCCAACTCATTCGAGTCCAATAATGTAGATCTCTTAACTTTGGTGGGTAGGTTGTCCATGCAACACACTGTCATACCTGCTTATCCACAGATCCTTCATTTTCGCTCGAATCGTCATCCTGATCCACCTGTATCAGACATGATAGTAGAGGAGTGGGCCACACATGATGGCATGGTGGAAGGGCTTTCCTTGCAGGAGGATCTGGCCAAAAGCCCTTTTTGCTGGCCACTGTGGCAGATGAGCCCTAGGAGGAAGGATTGCTTTGCCTGGGAGGTCAGGAGATGGCTGCTTCTGTGGATGATGCGGTGCAGGAAGGGATCCAGGAGGACAAAGAGGGACAGTTTTCGGAGGATCAGGGACTTTGTCTGGGGAATCTGGAAGCTGAACCTGTAACCCCCTGGAATTGAAAGAGTACAAACAACCACCTGACACTAGGCTGCATGTCTTTGAACACTCAACACTGTGTTAGAAGAAGGTTGCTGTTTTGCTAGAGGAAGAGAAAGAGTTTTCTGCTGTTCTTACACGGAGGGTGGAGTAAGATAAACAACCCTGAGTCACAGATCAACTCTCAACCCTGGAGCCGGAGAAGACGCCATAAAAAGCACACAACAGCATTATGATCTGGAATAATTACTCTCAAGATCTGGAAGAGGTGAATTTCGGGATTGTTCAATATTGGCAATGATTGATTCTGATGGGTTTCTAGACTGGTCTGAGGAAGTCATTAAGGAAATGGGAAGGTTATGAGGTTTCATTTGCTGGAAAAGAGGATGTGGTTAGGAAGTTTCTTGAGAAAGTTAAGAGGGATCTGTATCTCAGTTTTCTAAGTGTCAACAGAAGGTGCTGTGGGTGTGGTGCAAAAATTCGACAGAGGGAACTCAGATTTATTCAGAAAAAAATTTTGTTTGGTGGTCCCAGGCTTAGAAAGGATGGGACGAAGGGTGAAGCAAATTAACATTAATGAAGATAGCCATATGGAATATTAGGGCCATCAATGGGGAGGAGAAAATTTTGGAGGTCTGAGTTATGGTATAGAAATACCAGTCTGATCTGCTTTGCATCCAAGAAACTGATATGCCAGATATCAAGCTTGTGTTAAAAAATTGGGTTGTAATAAGATGCATTGGTGGGCCTTCAAGCCGGCAGACGAAAGGAAGGACGAGATCATTTGTTGTGGGATCCGAATTCATTGGATGTTTGGGTACCAATAAAGGGAATTTTTCTATTTCAGCATATTTCAAACTCGAGGGACAGTTTTTGCTGGTCTTTCACTGGTGCGCATGGCTCACATGAGACGGATGAAAAGAAAGTATTCTTCGAAGGATCAAGAGACCTGAAGAGTAAGGGTCGAGATGCTTGATGTATATAGGAGATTTTAGTGCAGTTAGATATCTTGTAGAAAGAAGTAATCAGCTTTATTTGACAGAGGAAATGCAAGATTTAAGAAGTTGTATACATACTGCTAAAATTTGGGCTGATCAGCCTAATCCACATGATTTCTTTTAAAGCCCCCACCCAGACCCATCATTTGAGTCCTGAACCTCCCTCTTCTAAAGCCCCTGCCTGAAGACCTAATCCTTTCTGGCATCTAAGTTGGAATGTGGTGGTGTGATGACAGATGACTGCACAGACTGGCAAAAGCAAGCAAGTTCTTTTAAACAATTAGCAAATCCCACAAGTTAACAGAATTGCACGGACGTCATGTGAAAATTAAAGTACGGCAACTCGAATGGCCCTCAAAATAGAAACGTGCGAATCGTTGGCAATTAAGAAATTACCACGTAATTAGGGCATGCTCAACTCACAATGAAGTAGATTTAGCAAGCATGGTTTAGGTTCACTCTATCACTGAACCAGCAATTAAAACAAGATCTTAACTCCGATGTGCTCTCAATGATGGACCGTCACACATATACGGGTGGAACAAACAAATAACCAGAGTAGGGTTCTAGCATGTATCTTGGGTGTGAATCGGACATGATTGCTTGCCAGACGGAGATGAGAGGGGAGAGAACAAATTACACGGGGAAGAATTAAGAAATACAACACTTGGGGGAAGGAGGAACTACATGGGAGGGGGAAAGAAATAGGAGTGAGAGGGAGAAGGCGAGGTCCTGCGGCTGTTAACCTGGGTGGCCAGTGGACCCGCTGACGGGGCTGCTGGTTCCACAGTCGTTCTGCTGCAGATGGTGCACGGCACTGCTGGCTCAGGTGGCAGGGGAGACGGTGGGTTTGGCGCTGGTGTTTTCTGATGGTGCACGCTACTACAGGGCCACGTGAGGCGTGGTTGCAGAGGAGCCTGTGGAGGGCTGCTGGTTCTGGTGCCTGTGTTTAGGCCACATGATGAGGGATGTGGCAGGGGTGCTGGCTTTGGGTGGGCGCTGCAGAGAAAGAGGCAGGGTGGTTGACGGTTGGCAGCGGTGTGCTTGGCGCCAAGTGTGCCGGGATGTGTGGCAGGGAGCGTGGGGTCACACGCAAGGATGCCAGTATCGGTTTCGGTACCGGTTTCGGCCGGTACCGAAACCGATACGTACCGGTTTCGGTATCGGTTTCGGTTTCGGCCGAAACCGGTTGAAAAATTAAAAAAATAGTAATTCTCTCTGGTTTCGGCCGAAACTGGACGGTTTCGGATCGAAACAGGTCAGTTTCGGCCGAAACCTTTAATGGTTTCGTCCGAAATCATTAATGGTTTCATCCGAAACCATTAAAAAATTATTATTTAATAGGTTTCGGATCTGCTATAGTGTTAGGGTCTGGTTTCGGATCGGTACCGGCCGAAACCGATACGTTTCGGCTGAAACGTATCGGTTTCGGCCGATACTGCCAACCATGGTCACACGGAGGGCGGGGGACAGTAGTGACGCCTTGCAACAATAGAAAGAGGGAGAGAATGAGAGAGAGAGAGAGAAAGCAGGGAGGTGAGGGAAAAAGACAAGACAGGAAAGAAAAAAAACCAAGAAGAAAAGTCAAAGGAAAGGAAGAAGGAGGTGGAGAGGTGAAGAAGGGAGAGAGGGAAACCAAGAGAGGGGAAATGGGGGCGGCTGCACAGTGAGACCTCTCGCCCCTTTTCCCGCTCGGAGAACTCGATTCCCTCTCGGAAGCACTCAAACTCAAATAAAAAAATACCACTCTATATTATCTCAAAGGAAGAGTACATGGGTGTTTGTGGACTCGAGCCCTAATGCAAATCCTAATTGAACTAGCACCCAACTAAATAAAATCCTACTTGGACTCCAAGAAGTAACTCCTCTTAGTAAACTAACAAAGCAACTCCTCTTCAAGCCATGTACTCTGACTGGGACTGGGATGATGCACCCGTGTCGGTAGTCACCCACTCTGGATTACACCTATGGATGGCTCTGATGTCCCCATCAGGGTGCTTGCCTCTGGGACATGCCGGCTGCTGCTGCAATCATGTGTGCAACACAATCTGCAGCCACTCCGATTTTTGCATGAAACCTCTGCAATTGATGCCACCTTCTCTTCCTCATTTCTTCTGATGCTGCAACCCGTACAGTTCAGCAAACAAGGTTGGTGTCTGGGGGTCTTGATTTTTTTTTTTCCTTTTTTTTCTCCCCCCATAAGAAGGCTGTGGGTTGTACACCAGCAGTTGGGGGTCATGTTGAGGGGAATATTGCATACAACTCTTATCCCTTAATAAAAGTGACCTCTATTCTTTATATCCTAAAAAATATAACAGGCTGCTGGGGTTGGCCTATGTCGGATTGGAATTGTGACCTGGGTTGGCCCAAGCCTGCAGATCCGGTGCTGATTCCTGATCCTAACCTTGACCACAAGTTAGGGGAGCCCATAGCATTTTTTTGAATCACTCAAGTCCTTGGTTTGCTTCCTAGATATGTGACTTACAGTTAATATGTATTCATGTATAAATATTACATTTTATGAGAAAACAGATTTCAGTGATTTGAAAGTCAGATGTGGAAACAGGAATATTCTTCTGTTCCCAACTCTGGATGATATTGGAAAATCCATTTCCTGTTCCATTGTTTATCTCAGTACCTGCTTACAGCCCCACTGTCACTTCATCTTTTTTAATGTAAGTTTGATCTACCAGTCATTTGACCTGTGGAAAAGGAAAAGGAACCAGAGGTTGAGTTGGGAAACCACGTTATATGGTTTGTCTTCATCTTTGATGTACCAAGTAGCAGGAGGAAACCTTGGCTGTCTCGACAGATTATTGGTCTGATAGACCTTCTAAAGGGTGAAATAAGCAAGAAAGCAAGATGATACTGAAATTGGTGACTTAAACATGCATGGCAAATAAGCAAGATGATACCTCACTGAATGGCCAAACAAACCTTCAGATGCTGATTGTCAACATGAATTTCTGGATTGGTTCTTGCATGCATTTCTGCCCATGAGCTGCCGATGTATATTTGGTATTTGTTCATTGTTATGGTTACTTCCTACTGTGGTTCTGAAAGTAACTCGTACCACATGTTCCGGTCACCTCGTATGACCAACAGTACTTGGTTTTTATTATTGCTTGAATCTCCTTTAGACTGACTATACTTGGTCCTGCATAACAGGGTGACTGTGCATACTCAAGAAGCATCCAAATTCCAGAGAGGGTTTTCTATTCAAGAGCACATTCCACAGCAGCAGGGCATTAAGCTTTTTCCAGATGCGCATGGTGTGTTTCAGCCTATACAGGGTATCCCTAACTACGCTGATGAATTTAAGTATGGATTCCCGGTAGATGGCTTGTCAACTGCTACTCCACAGTGGTGGGGAAGTGGCAGTAGTGAAAGAACAGAAAGGAACTTACAGGCAGAATTACCGAATGAAAACGAGAAACAGGAGTATGAATCGTTATCAGGTGCTCCCGACAAAGCCAGGGAAAACGAATCAAAGCCAGTTTCTTTACTGTGTTCACTTAGGAAACGAGCTGTGATGGATGGAGAAGAATCAAATAAACTTGGTGTATCTAGAGGCTATGGTCGTTACAAGTTGGGGAAGAGAGAGAGGTCAATCCTGATGCAAGTGTTTAAATCATCAATGCCATCCCAATGGAAATCTTATTTTTCGTAAGGATGTAATAACTCAAGTCTATTGAGTAGTTGTGATTGTGGTTTTCCTGCAGTATCTGCTACGTTTCTGGGTATGCAGTTATGACGTGTTCACATTGTCTGTGAATTTTCCACAAAGATACATGTAGACTAGAAATGCCTACAATTTTCATTTGCTTGAAGGGTGATATACAAGAGGGGTCATTCCCGAATAAAAATAATAATGTCGGATCAGATCTGCGTCTATATTCGTACACCTTTGCATTCCTAATATTAAAAATTCTGTTAAATTTATCAAAAAAATAACCTTTACTAATATTTGATTATGTCAGTTTAGTGAATTTTATTGAGTTCTCACAGATGATAGTTCTTTAGTGATTGAGATACTAATTAATATTGCTAACTTTAATCTAACATCTTCTCCCATCTCTCTTCCTCCAGTTTAGAGTAGTCACCCACTTCTCGTTTATATCAGGTCTTTATATGATCGAGAGAAGGATGTAGTAGAGGAGGGGGGAGATGAGATGTATCCCTGATGAAACCCATTTCAGCTGTGACGGAACCCATCTCAGAATTCTCCAGCTCTAAACATTAGAGGAGATGGATGCCGGGGAAATGAGGATTAGAATTTGATTCACATGAACAACGTATATACTCCACCAAAGAGTGTATTGGATTCAACTCAACAAGACTCACTGAAGGGGAAAATGTTTATTGACATCGATGGCATGATGCCAGACAACTTCTCCTAAGCGTGGAGTCAATATTAATCATGTAACCCCCCGTGGTAGGAGAGGCCTTAGAAATCATTTATACGATTTTGGGCTTTTAACCAAGAGTTTCAATCTGAATTTAGTAGGTTGCTACAAGGATGAGGCTATAAGTGATGTATTAGCTCTCATGCCTATCAAAAAGTGACAGTTTATTGATATTTATCATCTTCATGTTAAAAGTAGAGATTAAAGATGACTGCCAGAAAAAAGTTTTCCCGAGCATGGCCATGCGTCACATCTGGAGGACATGTGTGCGAATTCCAGGATACGAGAAAAAGGGCATCAATTTCACTAAATTAGTTTTGATAAGGTGTAGGGATCTTTTCCTAGAAATAATGAGTTTGGAAAACTATAAGGGGCAGTTTGACGTGCGGTTGGGTTATCCAACCCGACGAGAGAGAGTGGCGGGCCCCACCCGCTCTCCTCACACCCATACCCTTTTAACAGGGGTCGGGTGACTTACTGGTGCGATGGGGCGCGAATAAGCCACCCTACCCCCGCGTCAAACAGGCCCTAAAAGTTCAAAGATGATAACACTAGAAATGTGTCAAACATGGCCCATAAAAACCATAGACAGCAAGAACTGATGGGCCAGTAGTCCTTAAGGTAAAAGAATTGCCACGGCTCTAATGATACACCCAACTGATATCATAGAGAAGGCCATTGAATGATACACTCAATGTGCTGAGATTTAGCCTCACATCAGATAATCATCTGTGGGTGCCTCCTTTCTTATCTGTAGATTATTCTCTCAACTATCTAAATTTGAGTTCAGGCACTAGCATAGTATTAGAGTTGGGTTACTTCTTCTATTGTCTAAGTCACCACCAAGATCTGCATCAATAAAGTCTTGCAAGGTCATATCATTGTTCTTGAAACAAAGTGACACACCTAAAGTGCTTTTCAAGTATCAAAGAATCCATTTCACTCCCTCCCAGTGTAGATTGTCCGAATTTGTCATGTATTTACTTATAACTCCCATTAATGCATGTGCTATATCTGGTATGGTACACATTACATACATCAAATTTTTTTACCGTTGATGCATATGGAACTTTTGCCATGAAGGTGGCTGTTTATTTGACAACTTGAAGTGACCTGTCAAAGGTGTGTTGACGAGTTTTGTTTGTTGCATGTTGAATCTGCTCAACGCCTTTCTATGTAGCTCTCTTAGGATAGCTTCACAGTGCTAGCTACTCATAATTCTCATCCAAAGAATTTACTTTGTTGTGCCTAAGTACTTCATGTCAAACTCCTTCGGTAATCACTTCTTAAAATTATCGATCACTATCATACTTGACCTTGCGATGAGCAATCATCAAATCTCCTGAAATAGAAACAATGATCCATGTCACATCTAGTGAAATCTTTGCTATCTATGAATCAATCAAATCTCTTAAACCACTGTATCGAAGCTTGTTTCAGACCATATAAGTTTTTGTTCAATTTGCACATTAGGTTTTCTTTGCCATGTACCTGAAAACCTTTTGGTTGCATCATGTCAATGTCCTCCTCCAAATAGATCACCATGGAGAAAAGTTATTTTCACATTTAATGATTCTAGATGCAAGTTCTCAACAACAACTATACTCGAAATTAACTAACCTTATAGTAGTCAGTTTAATAATAGGAGACAAAATTTCAATATAGTCAATACCTTCATTCTACTAAAACCTATTCGCAACCAACCTTGCTTTATATCTCTTACTGCTGTCATGTTCTTCTTCCCTTTTGGTAATTGGGTTAGCACCTATGTATTGTTCTTATGCAATGAGTTCATCTCATCTTTCATGACTAACTCTCACTTAACAGAAGGTGCTGGTCGATGGATGTTGCCTGACGGAGAGTGCAGTGGGGCTACCAATATATGCCCGATTGAAGTGCTCTGGGCATTCGGCCCCACGTTGGCCGAACAACTAGCAGATCTGGATCTGCAGCTCTCGATTCCGGCCTCTCCCATGACCACGTTCGCCGCCGCAGCCTCTGCTAGTGCCACCACCACGCCTACCCCTGTGGGGAGTGGGGGCCCAAAGGTGGCAGCATTGGCGGATGGAAACACCATGTCAGTGGAGAGAGCAGACCGCTGGTGTGTCATAAGAGCCTCATGTGCAGTGAGGTGAGCGAGGACGTCCTCAAGAGTGTATGACACGAGCCATGCAGTGACGTTGGAAATGAATGCTTTGTAGTTGGGTCCAAAGCCGGATAGCACTACCATGACAAGGTCGTTGTCATCCATAGGATTGCCAATAGCGGCCAGTTTGTTGGCGATCATCTTGATGGATTGGACATACTTGTCGACGGAGGTGGCTTCTCGCTTGATGTTGTGGAGTTTGGTGCAAAGCTGTAGGATGCGGGACCAAGAGTGGGACGCAAAGGCCCAGGCGAGAGCATCCCACAATGTCTTTGCAGATTCATGGTCGACGACGAGTGGAAGGAGCGACTCGGTGACAAATGAGATGAGCCAAGATGGGATCATCTGATCCGTTTTCACCCAAACTGCAAAGTCAGGATTTGGAGAGGTAATACTCTTCCCGTCGTCACCGATGATGGTTATGGTAGTAGAAGGAGGAGATGTTGAACCGTCCACCAAGGAAAGAAAGCCATGGCTCTTCAATAACGGCACAAACTGTGCCTTCCATAGTAGGTAATTGTCGTAAGACAATTTGAGGGAAAGAAACAACATTACATTGGGTGAGGCAGCAGAAGAGGACAAGGCTGTGATGGGGCTGGTCATGAATTAGATGCTGTTGAGCTAATGGCTCTGATACCATGAAAAATACTGGAAGAAGGTAGAAAGACGAAGGAGAGAACATAGGATAGATGAAATTTAGCGCCACTTATGTAGGGAGGCCTTTTCCAATATATACGGAACTATTGGTTATAGACATACAAAGACTCCCCGGATTACACTCCTCTACAGACGGACCTATTAGGACTTCTTGATACAAGATGAAGTCTGATCCTTATTAACGAACAGTTGGTTGAGGCCTCGTTGGAGACCGACCTGAAGCAGGACTCTTGCTGAGTGTTGACTTTGCAGAGGTGGATTGTATCAGAGGAGCCAGT
Source organism: Amorphophallus konjac (assembly GCA_022559845.1). NCBI lineage: Eukaryota > Viridiplantae > Streptophyta > Magnoliopsida > Alismatales > Araceae > Amorphophallus > Amorphophallus konjac. Next base: position 199,055 of record JAHNEJ010002348.1, on the reverse strand, counting down.
ACTGCTCTGCTTTTAGTTGTAGCAGAAGTGGGACTCTTCTTCACAGCAGCGTTCTCTGCGTTCTTGCTAACAGAAGCTAGTTGTAGAGGTGGCTTGCGTGGTCACCCAGAGGCTGCACACAAGCAGATGATGCCACTGAAGTGCTGCCCGATCCATGGCACTATCCTCCACAGCTGTGACGGCCCCCACACCAGGAAGATCTATGAGTCGTCATGTACATCCATCCCACCATGGTGTACTTGCCAACGCCCAATCGTCCGAGCTCTTTCAGGACGTGATGTTGTGATTTCTGCCCACGTGCAGGCCAGCCAGCCCGACTTCATGTCCAAGAGCTAAGAGTCCATCGGGTAGTCGAAGTTTTGCCAAGGGTGCTCCCGCCGTCCCTACTAGAGTCGATCATCAAGAAGTTGGCATTGTCAAGAAGCTTAGCCACCTGATTAGCTACACTGGTTGCCGCCCCCAATATTGACCAATACAACTCGCTGAAGCGAAAGCAGATATCAGCCCGCAACCCATGACCTTGCACCAACCCTCCCCCCGCGCCTGGCATCGGCCGCCATAGACGTCGCCGTTGACCAGCGGATGACAATGCTAACCACTGGAGATGCTGCCACCCTCCTCCCAGGCTGTGTCCTCCTTTCTCCCTCCTCCTCCTCTCTAGGGAGATGGCGACAGACACCACCGGGGATGCCCCCCCTCTCTCTCTCTTATACCTAAGGGTTAATTTAGTCTTTTCCTACACATGGTTAGGTTAATCAACCTTTGGTTAACATTGTTATGGACCGTACAATATGGAGGGAGCTACATGAACTAAAAAGTGTAACCGACAAAATTTTATGGGCTTCTTATCATATAGTTGTAACTTGGGGACCAAAAGAGAAATATGCTTATTTGTAGAGATTAAAATAAAAAGGGAGATGATCAAGTAAGGACGTCCTTACTGAATCATTCCATGCGAACGCCTATGTTAACTTCTATGTGTTATGTGAACCTTTATGCGCCTATATTATATTTAACATAGGCGCATAAAAATTCACATAGGCGCATAAAAAGTTCACATAATAAAATTCACTTAGCTGCATAAAAGTTAACATAGACACATAAAAGTTCACATAGGCACATAAAAGTAGGGTTTTACAAACCGGTCTGATACGGGGTGAACCACACGTACCGGACCCTATCACCCATAGACCGGTACGATCGGTCTGCGGTACGTACTCATATAGTATATATTTTATCTTATGTTTAATATATTTGGATGGGTAAGTTGTACGACCAGTATGTGGTACGCTACCGATACGTATTATCTTATGTTTAATACATTTGGATGGGTAAGTTGGTTAAAGATGAACGTTTTTCATCGTAGGTTTCTGGCGAAACCTGGGAGCGTCGTGTTTTTTCACCATTTTGTTAAAGTTTCACTATTCAAGGGAAAAAAATCAAAATTCAAGAGACAACTGTGAGATTCAAACCGCCCACCTCACGATTGAATAAAAAACATCTTAACCAACTCTGCTATACAAGATTTCATCTTTATATTTACCATAACAAATATTTATTATTTTTTTTCTTGGTACACTGCGATATAATACGGTACGGCGTTGTACTGTACCATACCAGTATGAAATCGGTAGGGTCGGTGCGACCGAGCCATCAAACCTTGCATAAAAGTTAACATAGGTGCATAAAGGTTGCGCCTATGTGAACTTTTATGGTCCTATGTGAACTTTTTATGTGCCTATGTGAATTTTTATGCGCATATGTTAAGTATAAAATAGGCACATAAAGGTTCACATAGGCGCATAAAGTTACCATAGGCACATAAAAGTTAACATAGGCGCTCACATGGAATGATCCAGTAAGGACATCCTTACTGGATAATCTCCCAAAAAAAAATCCCTATCCAAAATCATCATAATCATATCCAATGAAAAAAATATTTTCTGAACTTTGTATCTAACTTGTCCCTGTCATCAGAATCAATATGTGATGCGGGACGGACCACGGACACGACTCGAATTAGGAATGCGATCCTTGGACTCTAGACGAGCTCGTGATTGTCCCTTAGCGAGGGAAGCGTCAGACGTGCGCGGTTGAGAAACCGGCAGTGAGCTAGGGTGGTCGGCTCTCTCTCGTGCCCGGATCGGGTCACGGGATGGTCACTCTCTCTCTCGCAGCAACGGTGATACAATAATATATATCGAGCTAACGGCCCTACAATATGCTCTCTAGCAGCGGCATAAGAGATATATATGAATAGAGCAAATGTCGAGTAAGGGAGCGAATACGATACCTCCACGCTCTCGACGTGGGGAAGACGGACCCGGCCGAACTCGTACTCCCGGGATAATTAGTACACAAATATTACAGTAATGAATTATTGCCCACTCCACGCAGGGAGGTAAAGAGCTACACAAGTGAGCTCGGGAGGACCGATTCCGGGTTGACGGGCGGCTTCTCGCGTAGCTTCGGCAGCACACGTACGCACGACCGTGGGGCCCACGTATTGGTCGGAGGGGCCGGGTGGCACCGCTGTAATGGGGGACGCCTGGAGGAGCGCTCCCGGGGATGGCGGCGCGCTGGAACGTTGATCGGAAGCCGGGCGGCTCCGATCGTCACCCGCCGGACTTTACGGCCACGGACCTGCACTTGCTGTTTTCAGACGCGCGACCCGGCGAGATCGCTCGCTACGATCAATCTAGACGTCGGATTGGCAATCAGGAGGTACTGTTGGAAAGCTCTTTCGAAGTACTTCAAGATAGGATAGGAGAGAGAAGTTGGATCTGCACGGATCTGGCCCTTAACTATTTTTCAAGTTGCTGTTGCATAGTACCCGAAATCTCAGAACAGCAAGTAGTTTTCCTGAGAACAGCCATTGACCGGTTGGTAGACCTCCGAATCTAAAGTTGGGTTCTTCAGAAAAGTTGTATAGGTTCAAGAGAGGAAACCAGGGATATTTTTAGATCTGGAAATGATGGAGGTTTGGATTTTATAGAGAGTTTATACTGGCGAAGGGTCGGATCTGGACTGAGGTAGACAGAACATGTTTGGGAACTTGGGAGAATTTATAAAAATATGTGGAGGGCTGAAAAAAATCAAGAAAATTCGTGGAGATTGGGGAAGGTGGACAAAATCTCCAATAAAATTGGGGACTCCTGGGAAAATCAAAAGGTGGGTCGAAGAAGGTGTTCTTCAGCTGGCTATAACAGTGAACAGAAACTGGACAGAATTGGAAGGAGATGATGAACGAAAATGGGAAAATATGAAACGGGATTTATAGATCAAACCAATTTTTATGGAGGGTGCTGGGAACCTCTGGAACACACCCTAAAATTTTTAGCTCAAGATGATCACGTGGTGGAGAGAAGAAATTCGGAGAAGTAGCTACTATCATGAGTGGACAGAACTGCAGAGGCGGCTTCGCGGCGGCGCAACGGCGGCACGAACGGCATCGGCGGCAGCACTAGATGAATCCTGAGATTGAGGGGAGGGGATAGAGGAGAAATCACTCTAGAAATGGGGTTGGGGAAGAGGAAAACTAGAGGGGAGAGGGTTGGGGGCGCACCAAGCTCTTGGCATTCAACAATTTTTTCTATCATTAATTCCACAAAATGCTAAATACATGCTATATATAGTAAAGGAAAAAAAGACCTCTAATGCCCCTAGATCTAGGGTTTAGAAGTAAATGTTTCAAAAAAATAAAATAAAAAACCTAATTACTTCTAATGGGGGAGGCCGCCCCCTTGACCAAGGGGAGGGGTAGGTGGCCTACCCTTTGAATTTTGGTCATACTTGTCTCCGATGTGTTCTTTTACCATTCAACTCTTCTAGATGCCACCTAGGCAGGTTTGACCAACCCTACAAGGATGACATGGACCAATGGAAAAGGGGTGAGGGCCCCCCTAGCTGGATCTACTACACAATTACACAAAAACCCACACAATCCAAGGGAATGACGCATTGGCTTACAAAGTCTTACAATTGCGCATATACTTTCCCATGGATATAAAAATAAACTAAAGGACATAAATATAAAATAAAATATACATGCTCGGCGTCGATTCCCATCAACTCTCCCCGGGTGGGAGGAACTCGACCCCGTCGAGTAAGAGGTGCGGCTGCTCGAGTACTCCGGCGGATCTGTCACCGTGCCAAGTAACGCGGGTATGCTCCACTCCAAGTGATCGTCACCTGCTCATTCTATATATACTCGATATGCACAAGCTGCTATGGGCTAGAGGTGGACACTCCGAGTGGGGCACTCTCAAAAGGGGAGGTGGCGGCTCAAAGACTCACTAGGAATCACCGCTGAGTCCCTGTAGGTGACTAGATTCGGGTGTAGATATAGAACCGATCCCATACTCATCGAGCGAGTCCACTCGCCTCTCACTCATAAGAGACCATCAACGAGCTTGCACAAGACACATGCAGACTCACCAAGCACTAACACACGTATGCAAACTACGCAAAGAAACAGACTGACTCATGCATGACTCTAGACAAACCTATTGTTAGTCCGACCCGTACATGGGTGACGGTGGACCAGGACACCCGAACGTGTGTCATGCATGCATTTGACGTAACCGGAGGTTGACGTCATGGAGAACTCCTAGATATCCTACGATGCACCAATCATGGACATTGGTCTTGGATGTGGGAAGTCCGGGAAGTTCGGGTGGTTTAGATGGACCAGGGAAACCAAAGTCTTCATTATGCCCAGATGATGGTTCGGACCTATGGTTATGTGGAGGTTGCTTGGCCAGAGTGGAGAAGGCGGGATAGTGAACTCCGCGGAGGAAATGGAGTGAGGATGGTAGCTCGAGAGGTTCACTAGTGAAGGGGTCAAAAGGGTCAAAAGGGTCAAAGAAGGTATGACCCAATGAGATGGATTCCCACATGACATGGTCCCAATTGTGAAATTCTTGAAGGTGTGGGTGGTCACATTCATCCGTCATGGTGAATGGGGCGGTGGTCATGTGAAAAAAATAAGATTCCTCCCTTGGGCAAAAGGGAATGAAGTCGGGTTCGGCCGACACGGGGAGGAATAAGAGAACCTCCGTGGTGATACAACCCACAGTGCACACGGAGGTAATGGTGTAACGACCCGAGAATCCGATTACCGGGAAGGCCCGATAACCCGAGACTCGCACCGCCACCCACGAGTCCGAAGACTCGGAAGGGTTAGAAGGATGGTGTGGAAACTATACAAGTATCACAAGTAATTGCAGAAATTAAATAGTTATAATATTAAGTAGGAAATAAATTAACATTTTACATGGTCCACAAAATAACAATAACAAAATAACAGTAGTCCACAACTAGTACAGAGACAAGAAAAGAAAGTACAGCTACACGGGGCATCCCCTGGCTCTGACATCTGGCACTACCTCTGGGCACCCGCACAACGCTGCGCCCTAGCCGCGCTCCCCTGGGGCGGGGCCTCACCTGAAACACGGTGAAAACACGCAGGGAATGAGTCTCGGAACAAGACTCAGTAGGGATCACTCGAACCCTACCTCGTAAAACGGGAAACCACTACGCTAGCGGTAGGAGAGTACCTCGGAAAAGAAAGCCCTGTACTCTACGAAACAAAGGTCATACGGCACGCAAATAGGCACAGGTGCCGCGGTGAGACAACCGAAACTCAACGGTCGACCCGGCAAACCCGAAGGTCAAAGCCACGAAATTGACAGTCTGACACTCCGTACTCGACAGGAGTACCTCCCACTAGAAGCACAGTCGGTAGCGTCCCCTGACGACTTACACCGCACCGCAGGTGAACTGCCTGACGTGGTAGCGCATACCCAAGGCACGAACACTGCACAAGTAACCACAAACAAGTGACTAGCTGTGGTCACGCCCATCGACGTGGGTCCAACCGCCCCCAACCACGTGTGCACACACAGACCACGCGTCCTAGATCTGGTCCTCTGACCGATTTTTCCCCCGTAGCCAGACTCTGGCTAATGACAAGGGGCCCAACAGAAACCAGTCTAAAACCATCCTCAGGGTAAGCCCGTACACCACTCCCTGGTGCGACCGGTACCGCGTACTGGTAGGCTACGACTAGTGGAGGGTCACTGAAGGTGTAGACTCTCAAGTCACGGAAAATGACGCCCGCATCCGACGACGCACGGGGACCACCCCACGCACTGGCCTCGTCGCACGGTGACCACAGTCGGACTAAAAACGGGGTTGCAGCCCTCTCGGGGCAACCAGAAGCCTGACGGTCCACCCTAGGACCGTCACATGGCTGTAACGGTCTAGGCGAGACCGTCATAGGAAGCCTGACGGCCCAACGCAGGCCGTTACACGGTCTGAGGAACGCAGGGAGTAACGCACCTGGCCCAGCGCGTTACGCGAATGTAACGCGCCTGCCCTGGCGCGTTACACGCGCCTCACCATCTCAGCGTGAAAGCAAGATGTAACGCGCTTGCCCCAGCGCGTTACACGAATGTAACGCGCCTGGCCCAGCGCGTTACACGCCCCTCACACCTGGGGGTGACTCAGGAAGTAACGCACTCACCCTGGCGCGTTACGCAGATGTAACGCGCCCGCCCTGGCGCGTTACACACGCAGACCCCCAACGGTCAAAAGACAACGGTCGGAAAGCCCCTGACGGCCCAGCCTAGGCGCGCCACTTACAAGTGGCGGTCTGTCGTGGGACTGTCACAGTCCCTGACCCCCAAAGGCTAACAAAGGGCATGTGACGGCCCCCTCGAGGAGCGTCACATCGTGTGACGGTCCCTGGAAGGAGCGTCACACGCACCCGACGGCGAAAATGGCGGGAAAGCCCAAAAACTTCAACCACGCCCCCATGCCTCCACCGGAGAGGGGGAAATCAAAGGGGAAGACCCCTGGGGACCCCTAGCATGATTCTAGGCCATCAAAATGTGAAATCATGCATCAAATCCATAGATCGGGCGAGCTCTCCCCAAACATGGAAAAACCCCAAACATGCTCAATCAAGCCCCTCTCGGCCTCCCCTCGGCCTATAAACCACAGAAAAGAACGGCAAGGAGCTAGGGAACGTCACCCTACCTCAATGGAGCGAATGCTCCGCCGGATCGTCTGTGAATCGCGAAGAACGCTTTGAAAAACCTCGCCTCTTCACGCTTCCCACGAGCACCGCACGTCCCCACGATCGCCTCGCCGCCGCCCACGTCGCCACGCCATCGCCCCGCTGCCGTCTGCAGCCGGAAGGGAGCTAGCCGCGGTCGAATGGGAGAGAGAGAGGGAGAGGGAGAGCTCACGGTGGCGAAGAAGAAGAAGAAGAAGAAGAAGAAGAAGAAGAAGAAGGGTGAGGGGGAGAGAGAAAATAGGGGGGTATTTATAGAAAATCCGGAAAATTCGAAAAATACCAAAAAATAGATAATTACATTTCCAGAATCCTCGGAACGCACCGATCGCAACAGTACCACTCGTGCCCAGGTGAACGACCCGGTTCACCCGCAGCGAGGTTCCGAAGGAATTGCCGAAACACACACCGGAAATTAGAAAATACGCACGGAAAAGCCGCGGAATGCCTCCGAGCTTCCGAAACGACTCCGGATCGCACCGATCCGAACACGAAAGATGTCCGAAACGAAATTTCGGACACAACGAAGCCGGACACTCCGAGAACCAGATCCGAGACCCACGAAGAAAGATCTGAAAGGTTCGGGATATTACAAATGGACCCTAAGGCCAGATGGGTGAAGCTAAGACTAGTGGGTTGGTCGAAACTTCGGGCCAACGAATGCGTCAACTTCCATTGCGTGTCTAATCCCATAATAAGGTCATCCAATGTATCAACATGGTGACTAGACCGAAAGGTAGTGTGGAAGGAATTGACGGGCACTAATTGTAAGGTGGGGTCCATAGAAGGGTAAGGACGTGGGACCAAGCCCTCCTTGGGCCAACTAAGAAGTGGCTCGGCTATGTATAGCATCCCCGTAAGAAACACGGGTTGCTCGGGGTGAGGTGGCTCCCAATATGATGGCTCCAGATGAGGATCGGAAGGTAAGGGTGGTAACGGAGCACTCACGGGTGGTGAAGGCAATGTGGTAGGTAGTCCGATCGGCTCGGGACTCGGTTGGGAGGTAGATGTTTGCCGAAGGGTAGCCAGGGCAGCATCGGCTCGCTCTAGGTTGTCATTAAATTGAGACTCAAATGGCTCGACCTCCAGAGCGACCTTATAGGACTGCGCCAGAGAGAATGCATCGCGGCCAAGACATTGGATTCGAAAGTAAAGCCGCAAACCTCTCCGAAACTGAAAGGCAGTCATGGTGCTCTCCTCTCCAACTCCAAATTCCAACCGGTACTTATCATAGTCCCGGATGTACTCGGACACGGACCTATCACCTTGGACGGGTCAACATGGGTTGGCCATTGGTGTTGAAAAGATGGGAATGGATCCCTAGGAATGGATATGCAAGGCCATTTAGACAAGACACTAGACCGACTATGCAAGGTTTGGAATGCATGCACACTAAGGACAAGACACCAAGACTCGGTACGTGGCGGAGTTAATCAATCCGAAGATCACTCGCACAAGTGTGCGGCCTTCCAGATAGGCGTAGCCTAACGTTCGGACAATACCTTTTTATATACCGATTAATGGTATGTAAATGCAACTCCTAAGACCGACTTAGACACTTAGCTTAAATGACACTTTTGTTGTTGTTGTTTTTTGACACCCTAGACTCAACCTGTCTCTGATACCAAATTGATGCGGGACGGACCACGGACACGACTCGAATTAGGAATGCGATCCTTGGACTCTAGACTAGCTCGTGATTGTCCCTTAGCGAGGGAAGCGTCGGACGTGCGTGGTTGAGAAACCGACAGTGAGCTAGGATGGTCGGCTCTCTCTCGTGCCCGGATCGGGTCACGGGACGGTCACTCTCTCTCTCGCAGCAGCGGTGATACAACAATATATATCGAGCTAACGGCCCTACAACATGCTCTCTAGCAGCGGCATAAGAGATATATATGAATAGAGCAAATGCCGAGTAAGGGAGCGAATACGATACCTCCACGCTCTCGGCGTGGGGAAGACGGACCCGACCGAACTCGTACTCCCGAGACAATTAGTACAAAAATATTACAGCAATGAATTACTGCTCACTCCACACAGGGAGGTAAAGGGCTACACAAGTGGGCCCGGGAGGACCGATTCCGGGTTGACGGGTGGCTTCTCGCGTAGCTTCGGCAGCACACGTACTCACGACCGTGGGGCCCACGTATTGGTCGGAGGGGCCGTGTGGGACTGGGTGGCACCGCTGTAATGGGGGACGTCTGGAGGAGCGCTCCCTGGGATGGCGGCGCGTTGGAACGTCGATCGGAAGCCGAGCGGCTTCGATCGTCACCCGCCGGACTTTACGGCCACGGACCTGCACTTGCTATTTTCAGGCACGCGACCCGGCGAGATCGCTCGTTACGATCAATCCCGATGTCGGATCGGCGATCAGGAGATACCGTTGGAAAGCTCTTTCGAAGTATTTCAAGATAGGACTGGAGAGAGAAGCTAGATCTGCACGGATCTGACCCTTAACTAGTTTTCAAGTTGCTGTTGCACAGTACCCGAAATCTCAAAACAGCAAGTAGTTTTCCTGAGAACAGCCGTTGACCGGTTGGTAGACCTCCGAATCTGAAGTTGGGTTCTTCAGAAAGTTGTAGAGGTTCAAGAGAGGAAACCAGGGATATTTTTAGATCTGAAAATGATGGAGGTTTGGATTTTATAGAGAGTTTATACTGGCGAAGGGTCGGATCTGGACTGAGGCAGATAGAACATGTTTGGGAACTTGGGCGAATTTATAAAAATATGTGGAGGGCTGAAAAAAAATCAAGAAAATTCTTGGAGATTGGAGAAGGTGGAAAGAATCTCCAATAAAATTGGGTACTCCTGGGAAAATCAAAAGGTGGGTCGAAGAAGGTGTTCTTTAGCTGGCTGTAACAGTGAACAAAAACTGGACAGAATTGGAAGGAGATGATGAACGAAAATGGGAAAATATGAAACGGGATCTATAGATCAAACCAATTTTTATGGAGGGTGCTGGGAACCTCTGAAACACACCCTAAAATTTTTAGCTCAAGATGATCACGTGGTGGAGAGCAGAAATTCTGAGAAGTAGCTACTGTCCTGAGTGGACAGAACTGCAGAGGCGGCTTCGCGGCGGCGCAATGGCGGCACGAACGGCGGCGGCGGCGGCACTAGATGAATCCTGAGATTGAGGGGAGGGGATAGAGAATAAATCACTCTAGCAATGGGGTTGGGGAAGAGGAAAACCAGAGGGGAGAGGGCTGGGGGCGCACCAAGCTCTTGGCATTCAATAATTTTTTCTATCATTAATTCCACAAAATGCTAAATACATGCTATATATAGTAAAGGAAAAAAATACCTCTAATGCCCCTAGATCTAGGGTTTAGAAGTAAATGTTTCAAACAAAAAAAAATAAAAAACCTAATTACTTCTAATGGGGGAGGCCGCCCCCTTGACCAAGGGGAGGGGTAGGTGGCCTACCCTTTGAATTTTGGTCATACTTGTCTCCCATGTGTTCTTTTACCATTCAACTCTTCTAGATGCCACCTAGGCAGGTTTGACCAGCCCCACAAGGATGACATGGACCAATGGGAAAGGGGTGAGGGCCCCCCTAGCTGGACCTTCTACACAATTGCATAAAATCCCACACAATCTAAGGGAATGACACATTGGCTTACAAAGCCTTACAATTGCGCATATACTTTCCCATAGATATAAAAATAAACTAAAGGACATAAATGTAAAATAAAATGTACATGCTCGGCGTCGATTCCCATCAATATGCATATAATTAAGAAACACAACCAAAGGCTCTCAAGTGTGAAAGGTTTACCTCCTTCTCTATCCAAGCGTCCTCTGGTATTATGCCATCCAAGGGGATATATAGAAGGTCCACGGTTGATTAACCAGGTGACAGTGTTGACAGCTTCAGTACAAAAACACTTGGGCATAATCTCACATGTAATCTCATGCTTCTGGCTCTCATTAGAGTCCAGTTCATTCATTTTGCAACCTTGTTTTGCTATGATGTATCAGAGATTGTCTTCTTTATCCGAATCCCATTAGCTACACAAAAGGCTTTAAATTCGTTGCTATCATATTTAGCTCCATTGTTGGACTGTAAACACTTGACTTTTGAGCTATCTGATTTTCCACCTTAGTCTTCCACCTTTTAAAAGTAGTAAACACGTCAGATTTATTTTTCAGAAGATAAACCCATAACTTTTGAGTGTAGTCATCGATGAAGGTGACATAATAGAGTGAGCCTCCATGGGATCGTACAAGGGACAACCCCCATACATCTATATGTACTAATTCTAGTTTCCTAGCCTTAATTTGGTGTCATTCCAATCTTTGAAAAATTAACTTTGTTCTATTTTCCAAAGACAACCTTCACACAGGTCGACATCCATAGACTTCAAACTGGACAATTTTCCCTTTGTTGAAAAAATCTTCATCTCTTTCTCACTCATATGCCTAAGTCTATAGTGCCACAACTTTGAGTCAATCCCATACTCAGTAACTATCACTCTATCTTTGCTATTTGAAGTCATGTACAGAGTTCTCATCTTCATGTCCCGTGCTACAACCATAACACCTTTAGCAACTTTCCAAGTAACACTCCCAAAGAGTATAGCATAACATGTATCTATTTACCCTATAGAGATTAAATTTCTCTATAGGTCTAAAATATGTTTTATATCCTACAATTTTCATAAACTCCCATTCACAGTCTTTATGTTAACATCACCCTTTCCCCCAACATCCAAAGGTTCATCATCAGCTGGCTAGATAAACCTTCTCAAACTTCTCCGCCACATAATTATGCATAAGTTCTTTGTATGGGGTTGATTAAAAAGGTGCACTTGAGTTTAGAATCCATGATTCTATATATAGTACTGCTTACGTTGAGGATGAGGGCATTATTAATCTCCTTTGTTGCTACATTTGTAGAGTCCTCATTCTGATTTTGATTCTTCTTTTTCTTTAACGGTAACTTACAATCTTTCTTTAGGTGTCTTTTCTTTCCATACTTCCAGCAGCCATCACCTGAAATCTTATCTAACTCTTTCTCTTCGACTTCGACCTGCCCTTTAGTACTCAAGACAAGGCCCGAGGTTTCTCCTGATTTTCTCTTGCAAACGTCTTCATTGAGAATCAAATCTCGAACTTTCATTAAACTTCAACTTGCTTGAACTAGAAGAACTACTCACCACTCTCACAGTTGCACCCTAACTCTTGGATAGGGAGAGAATAGAAGAATCAAAGTCTTAACTTCATCATCAAAGTTAATATCTACAGAACTCAATTGACTTGTAATCACGTTGCATTCATTAATGTGACTTGTTATAGAAGCACCTTCGGCCATCTTCAAATTAAACAAATGATGCTTCAAATATAGATTGTTTGATCAGGTGGGGTTTCTCCCGTAACAAAGAAATGCCCCTGCCTTCTCTCCCTTCAACAATTCATGTAGTCTCTTTTGATAGAGGTAGTCTTTGATCTGCATCTTCTAGAAACTGAAGATCTTGTCATCGAATTTTTCAATCTTATTTTTCTTCTTCTGCGGCCATTGCTTCCACTACTCTTCTTGAACGAGACTCTGATACTAGTTGTTGGGAGTGCGATTCTCTCTCTTGACTCTTTGAATCTAGAAAGAACAAGAAAGAAAAGAAGAGAAAGCAATCACACACAAGAGAAAGAGAAAAACCACAGAGTTGCACACACAAATTCACTATGTGTAGAGATGGTTATAAGAGAGAGAGGACGAGAGAGTGCCCTAACTTCATATCCGCCACTCTCCCTCAAATCACAATGCCCATCCCATCTTCACAATGATGATAACAACCCTATTTATGTAAGTAACTAGAGTTACACGGGACCTCGAGACAAACTACAAAAATATCCCTTCAATAAGATTCATGTCGAACATTAATTGGTCGACCTATATCTTAAAGTGGTCGACTACCTTGATCTCTAAGCTCAATACCCCGTACTGAAAATTTAGGTCGATCGCCCATTTTCTTGACTCCACTGATTGCATACTAGAAATTCCGATCGACCTGGCAGTCGACCACTACACCAATAGGTCTTGGTCTTTAGTTTTTCCATAATCGCAAGTCAGGTTCCACACTCCCTCAACAAATCCCTATGCAGAAGAGTGAGAAAAATCCTTTATAGTGTGATGACAAGAAAGATTTTGAGGAGCTTTGATAAGAGACACTTTTGAGAATTCTCGTTCTAAGATAATAACCACCTACGTGACTAAAAGGACACCATGTTAGGCGTGATAATTATCTATTTAAAATTTGAGCCGAATTCGAATTCATATTCATTTGGTTGGATAATTATTCAAATAAAGTATTCGATGAATAATTTAATCAAATATCAGATAATTTAATTATTAATTAAATACAAATTTGGATATTGGGATATTCGCGTTAGATATTATCCGACCTAATATGAACCCTTAGATTCCTTATTTTTTTCACGATGTTTCTCTATTTTTTTTAATTTAGGTGCATCTATATTTCCATTATCATTTTAGGTTGATTATTATTTGTTAGTTAATAATCATATTTTATATTTATAATAATTTATAGATCATTATATATATATTTAAAAAATTAAATAATTATGAATATAGAATAAGTTTTTATACCTAATCTGATAGTCAGATATATCTGAATTTACGCATTATCTATCAAATTTGAATTCTAATAGTGACAAAATTACATCTCAATACGATATGTCGAATTTGGATATCCAATCGATTATAATTGGAGCAGATTCCAATATCACACTATATATCCTCTCCGTTGACTGTTCTACCCTATGCGTAGAATCCAGTCTGGGTTATATATGGCTGCACTTGGACGCCCTCCTCTCATCTCCGTGTTCCCCGCCCATCGGTCGCCTAATTAATGTACTCTGGGTCATATGGGATTACAGAAGGATAGAAATCTTCTCTCAAGTCCCTTCAAGGATGAGGATCCAGCAGCCTGAGAGAAATATTCTCTTGTCGTTAATTTCTTTCCCTTTGTTCTTTCTTTTGATCTGACATTGTGATAATCGGCAATATCGACATCTTCAACGGAGAAAATGAAGCCAAACTAAAGATCGATCTTTGTGGCAGAACAAAAAAAGTTTAGTAATTGAGACACTTCACATATCGAGTGCAGACCTACGGGCATCACAACCTCTCGCGGCTTATCAGATGTCTCACACATAAGGGAAGATATATAGGTTATACCCTCCGATAGGCGTAATGCAACAGCTGATTTTTAAGGGTACGTTCTTCTTGTTTCCTCCGAGCCTTGAGCAACAGCACGTTTCTACGCTCCACGCCCAATGGTTAGGACATCCGACGCCAGGGAATCCCGATTAAAATATCGCATTTGAGCACGGGGAAGAAATCGTGTACGTTTCTAGATCTGCTGCTGTCATAATCATGGAGGATTCCGGCCGGATGTACTCACCAGCCGGTGTTGTTCGAGAACCCTGTCGCTTTCCTTCCTACGTAAACTTCTATTAATTAGGATTGAAATCCCGGAGCTGCCAGCCGGCAGGAAAGCAACCCCCAAGAGCCATGTGGTGAGGAGCCTGCTGCTATCTACGAGCGACATAAACTATTGTTGTCGCTTCAAACTTCAAACCCACCGCGACCAATGGAAGCGTCGGCAAATCCACAGGCGATCATGGTCTTCCCGTTAGGTGACCCTTTCGATTAACCACTACTGTAGCCGAAGCTTAATTTCTTTGTTCCCTCTTGCATTACCCGCGTCATAGATCCAAATTAATCCGCCGAGTGAAACAGATTTGTGGAGAAGAGAGGACACAATAATTAAGTAACTGGTGATGGATATATTTTGGTGTTTTCATCTGTGAATTTGATGTGGTGTCCCATATATGTACACTAGTGTTTGTCCGTAGTGTGATGTTATCGCTGTTGAACTGCTGCTACTACTGCTAATTAATCAATCCATGCCCAATATTAAGAATGGTACTGTACGTGATAAATTTATTGAGTCGTTACCAATCTTCGTTTTAAAAAGATTAATCCCATATTAATGTTAAGCATATATCCGTTACGTTTTAAATAGGTTCATATACGTACCTAGCTAGCATCATTTTGGTGTCGAGATTCAACCACCCACCTTGATGCCGGATGGCTGCATGTCATCAAGACTGAGTCTTCTTCTGCGGAAGCAGCGGGAAGATCCACGTCGCATATACGTGCTGTCTGTGGGCGATTCCATGCAGTACTTCGAAACCGAGGCCTTCCTCCTCGGACAGGATCTATCCATGCCACTGCATCCACGGAGTGCATGCATGAACGATGCACGTGTGCCCATTTGTTTACGTATATACTTGTGGATGGGACAGGCGAGACTGCGCGCGCCCCGTGTGTTGCCGTACGTGAATGTTTGATGTGTACGTGTGCCACTCTCAGAGACAAACACGAACGGGACACACGAAAACCGGGGCCGGGGGGGGGGGGGGAGAACACTCGTGTGTGCATGTTTCGTTTGGAAGGTGTAGCTTGGAAGCCTACGTACTGCTCCACATACGTACGTTGCTGAAAAAATTGCAACGAGTTGGGTGGAAGCAGTTGGAGTAGGTTGGACAGGGATAAAGAGGGTCCTGACCAAGATGGCCCTTCAAGAATCTAATCCACCATATATCTATAAAGAAGATGCCGCTGGCCATGGAAGAATTAACACCATCTGACCTCGCCTGTCCCAACTCTACTGAGGGCCATGACCGTCCGTCCTCACCGCAGGAGCATCCTAACGTTAGGGAGTGCAGATAGCAGTTTCCCGCAATAAAATGACGAGGGCAGAGTGGTGCATTTGCCGGGGAGTGCCACGCTGGGAAGCTTCCCGGTTAACTCTGGCCACCTTTTTCCCCCAGGGTTTGGTGAGATAAGAGGTTTTCTAGAAGTGCCAATCCCGTATTAGAAGCTGCAGGCTACCTCATTTAAAACGATTGTTCTCAGATCCTTCGGCCGACACAGTACTGCGGTGCTGGCGGTACTCGCACCTAATACTGGGAATATATAGCCTACAGCGCGAGCTCCCCTGATCACATTAGGGAGATGGAGGAGAGCCTTCCTCCTGGTTTTAGGTTCCATCCAAGCGACGAGGAGCTGATCACTTATTATCTGGCGCACAAGCTCTCCGACTTTGGTTTCACATCGAAAGCTATCGCGGATGTCGACCTGAACAAGTGCGAGCCTTGGGACCTCCCTGGTGAGTTGAATGCTATTCTCTTTAATTTCCACTCGATCGTCTCCAAAGAAGGCCGGTTTAATTTGGCATTTACCAAGCGACACATATATGTCGATGGGTTTCAATGCTTTGATGATCTGGTTCTGGTTTGCGGGTCTCCTTATGCATCCAATTAATGGTGTACTTGCCGGGTATATATTATAAAGATTCCACCAATCTGAAGAGGATTTCCCCGAAGTCTTCAAATGATTACCGGCTCTGTATGTATCGAAGTATCTTGTGTTGATTAGATACAAAGTTTGTGGAATTTCAAACGCATGCATCTTCCAACTTTGGTTTCCAAAATGATCAAAATGAACAGATAAACCATGCACATATATATATATCGGATGTTCTAATTAAGTCGATGTTTATGCTTAGTTCTCTATCCCCTCCCTATATATATATGCTTCCAAATTGTGTAAAGGCGATGTATTTAATTGAGTGTCGACTATTATTCAGCTAAGGCCAGCATGGGTGAAAAGGAGTGGTACTTCTTCAGCCTGAGAGATCGCAAGTATCCAACTGGTCTTCGTACCAATCGAGCCACCGACGCGGGCTACTGGAAGACGACGGGTAAGGACAAGGAGATCTTCCAGTCCGGGGTTCTGGTCGGCATGAAGAAAACCCTAGTTTTCTACAAGGGCCGGGCTCCCAAGGGGGAGAAGACGAACTGGGTGATGCATGAATATCGCCACCAGAACAAGTTCTCTTTCAACCCCACCAAGGTAAGTGTTAATCGAACTCACCAGATGCTACTACGTACCCTATATATGAAGATATTTCCTCCTCGATCCTCCTTTTGCGTACTTACGTACAGGAATTTCAGTAATTTTTGACCATGATCACACGATGACGTCTGTGGATTCAGGAGGAATGGGTTGTCTGCCGGGTGTTCAGGAAGAGCCCCAATGGGAAGAGACCACAGCCGTCCGGCCCCTCCATGCCACCCTTGGTGGACTCCCCCTGCAACACCACCTCCGTCAGCGAACTCGGGGACGTGGACATGTCCTTACTGATGAACAACATGGTTACCTCTTCTTCTCCTCCCTTCAATGGTCTCCCGACTAACGACAACACCTGCACCACCATGGTCGACGGCAACAACAGCATTACCGACAACGATAATAGGATGGACATGAACACGTACATGAACTGGATCCTGAACAGAGAAGTGATGAAGCAGTCTGCAACGTTCTCTTGGCCTTCAGGCCTGCTGGGATCAAGTCTGTCTTCTGTGCCACTCCTTAAAGCCCTGCAGCTGAGCAGTTATCCACTAAGGGAAACGCCCAACATGGCACCTTTCAATTCGTTCACTGGTGCCCAGGGGGATTCCGCATTTGGATCCGAATCAAAGATGATCAATATTCCTTCGTCATCTTCAAGAGGCCTCGGCTTCGAACAGCAGCAGGCTTTCGACCAGGAGGCCATATGGAAGAGCTGCTCATGAGGCGACAGAAGTCGTCAATGTTTGAGCGTTTGAAGGACGCGAAAACTGTGTAGTGGGAGCAAACTAATTAAGATGCGGGAAGGCAGAATAACCAGGCAAGAAATTAGACTTGGTGGCTGTGCTTTCAGAATAATATTATATAGTTGAGTACGTAGATATATAGTTGTAGAAGGTAATTTAGCAAATGTACACATGCCATCGCTTCCTGTAGTCAACAAAATGCCAGGAAACCGATGGTAAATTAAGGTGGTCTTCCTGAATTTATAATTTTCTGCATTTTGGTTACGCTAGAAACATGAAAAACAAAGAGTTATCTTTTCGATGTGGTTAAATGCATGCGCAAAAGAGAGTTAAGATGCATTCTCTCTCTCTCTCTCTCTCTCTCTCTCTCTCTCTCTCTCTCTCTCTCTCTCTCTCTCTCTATATATATATATATATATATATATATATATATATATATATATATCTGCGACATGGATATTGGATTCGTCTCTTTAATTGGCATGTCTAGCTCGTCTTAGACCATAAAAAGAGATCGAAGCTATTAATTAAATTTGGATGGATTATCGGTATATATCCCAGTGAAGTAAGTTAATTACTGATTATATAAATATATTATTCTCAATATTTTTCTCCTTCAAATAACCTTAAGCCTACTCCAACTTTATATATGGGATAAAACTAACATGATGCTGATGACGAAATTTGCACAATGCACAACGAGCTGGCCAGTGAAACTATTGAGTTTGTAGTGTGTTTGGTTACCGTTCTTTAAGTGAGACTTTTCTCTTTGACAGGGTACTTAACAATTTGGTTACTCGATTGAACCACCCCTGCTTTTGATCGAGTCTGGCGATAGAGTCATGCCCGGCATAAGTACTCTATTGGAGAAAAGGCAAATCCGTCCCCCATATGCCCTTCGTTTTCCTGTCGTATGGATTCCCTCAAAAGTCCCTTCAATGCTGTCGCATTGTTGCTCCTTTCGGTATGGTCCTACCGTTTCATTCAGGCCTTTCCTTATGCATCGATGGTTTCATGATTCGGGTTGCTCCTTGAGTTCCATGTTTGCGAGCGTCAAAGCACCTAACCATACCTACACCATGCACTCCGCCGGTAAGCAGCCCGGACATGAAACCACATTTGGAAGCATATGTGTGCCACTTTGGCACAAGATTTCAACTCTACTTTCATGGTTCTACTGTTCGTCGAGATCCCTTGAGTGCTACTAAATGGCACGTATGTTGAGCTTTGCTTTCGAATGAGAAAAGAGTGAATTGCCACGTGGAAAGTCTGATATTATAGTTGCGTCCCCTCTTGTGCCCGAATCTTCTCGGCTGAATCGTTGAGTGCCACATGAGACGAAAGGTTCGATTCTTTCCCTCTTGGCTGAGTGACCTTGCTCTTCCCTCTGGACCCATATAAGTGAAGTGTAGTGCTCCGATCTCCGGCACAGATTTAGCGATAGATATGCAGCATTGAATGAAGGAAGGTGGCCGCCACCAACCTTGTGGCCGATAACTGGGAAGGCCAGGAGCGCATACACGGATCAAGTTATTGCATGACGATCCCGTCCCCGATGCCCTGAACACCGGGTTAGATTGAAATGAGCACAATCAGATAAAGATAGGCGATTCCTTTAGAGCTTGGCACACTCAACCGCTAATCCAAAGGAGGAACTCGGAACTCGCTGGGCATGCTTTCTTTGAGGCAATCGCTAGATGCAATGCTGCTCTTTCGCCTCATCCGCTACCTTACATTAAGTGATTTCACTGTCGATGTTCATGCAGCAGATGGAGGGAGAGATCAAACTGTCAGCTGTGCCATTAGGAGCCGTTTCCCACTTCTTCTTTGGGGAGAACAGCCAGTCAGAAGGTAGAGCCTTGACTTAGGGTATATCTTTTTATTTCATCCGTGATAACTGATGTCAACATCGGGAAGTGGAGTTCGGGGGCTTGGATTTCCCTTTCATCATTTCACTACTAAGCAAAATAGGCCAACTACAGGCACTAAGGTCAATGAAGTACGTGCCGCACCATTGACATTTGACTGGTGAAAGCTTAATCTCATCTCTAGTTGTACCAACGAGGAGAGTCAATCTCAACTACGCCAAATGAGGATCGAATCGAAGCTGTAATGCCCTTCCCCTTGTGGTTTTGGAGAACATCCTCTTATCGTGATTGATTGGTCACTGGCAATTCAATCTGACTTACGACGTATCTCTGTCGATCCGTACGCGCACAGAAAGCAATCTCGTACGGGTGAACAAGAAAGCGATCCAACTCCTTCCATGTGGCTATCGGTAGACCATTGTGTAGGATGTCGCCCGCTCTTACTCTTTATTATACTCTAATACGGCAAGGAAGACCTATACTATGGATTTGCCGATACCGAGCTGAGTGAATGAGCGCATGAAGGAATGCTTTCACAAGCGGTAGAAAGATACCATGTTCGATACTCACCTAGATGGACAACCAGCTAAAGCTGCCTCGATTCCCTTAGCAGTGGCATTGTGAAAATGGAAAGAGGAACTCCTACCTAGTGGCAAAAGTACTAAAGCCCAATTTCCCTCAATAGCTGGGAATATGCCTTGGAATCGAAAAAGTGTTAAAAATCCTATGGGCGAAATCACTAAAGCTCATTTTCCTTAGGGAGTGGGGTCTCATTTCGAAACTTTTCTATCTCAGATATAGATAGGCAGCAAAACCAGTACTTTTTGCCATCTTTGAGGGGTAGTTCACGAAAGGACATCCGATGTAAGAAAATTTTCCCGGTGTTTTTAAAAAGTGGCACGATTGAAATGGACGGCTACGAAGGTGCGTAGCATTTAAGCCCAAAATCCCGACTTTCCTCAAACGATTTTAATTAGGATATCCTCATGTCACACAATAAAGAGTGAAGTTGGCGACTCCGGTCAGTGCTTTCGTTTTAGGTTTTGAATCACTCTCTCCCATCTCTTCCTACCCTACCGCCCTCTTGATTGAATTGATTTGAACTGAACCTCTCCCAAAGACACTTGCAGCTTAAAAAGAAGGTCGCATTTATATTTATAGAGAGATCAAGATTTAGGCGGCAGAAGCGTTCCGCTCGAAGAGAGGAGTTGAGAGGGCGTCGTCAACCACAAGTCAGTGAAAGGGAATGCTATCTTCCTAGCAACGGAAGGCCGTGCAACGGGGAGGGCTCGTCGTCGAAGACAAGAGCTGAGACAAGAAGTACGGATGGATGGTTCATTTCATGTCTAGTCAGGTCTCGAGAGCGAGTGGAAGATAGATCTGGAATGTCAAGAGCCGGAGACGACATGCAAGTGAGTAAGTAGGTAGGGCAGTCGTCAGAGCTGTAGTCATTGTCAGTAGCAGAGGCTAAAGCCTCTGGCAATGCAGTGTAAGACATTGGTGGTCGAGCGAGAGGCTTTCAATCTCCGCCGGGGCCAAGAGAATTGAGGGATCATGTCACATCGCCGATGACCGTTGTTTAGTTATCCCTCCTTCAAAAGCCTATGAACTTCTGTCAATGGACGGTCAACTCACCTTACGCGACGATAGGGTCGACGCGGGCATTGAGAATGTAGAGTAGAAGGGGCTTCCTCAGCTACCGGGGAACGCTGCTTAGAATGCCAATGCAGTACCTCAAACTTGCGTCCACCCCTAGCCGTACCACATTAATCTAGAGCCACGGGAGATCGTCCTGCCTAGCTCTCCTTCAGGAGTTGCCGCACATCGAGACTGGATCGCATCACGCCCGTCTTTCGCTATCAACAGCCGGGATAAAAATGCGGTCAAAACCTCTTGTTTCTGTAGAGAAGAAAGGACCGGTCAGGCACTGCTGCGAAAGGCAATGATGCGCGCCGCACTCACGAGGGACTGCCAATGTTGTTTCATTCACCACGCGGCTGAATCCTACTCCTTACCAGCAATGGAATGGGAGAGTCATTCGTCTAACGAGAAAATGGAAGCGCCGAAATATTCTACGACCAAAGGCCTTGAGTTGAAAGAATGGCTCAGCGAACAAGAGGGCGGTGGGCTTGGAAGGAAGGACGATAACGACGAGATCTACTATTGTATTGAAGGAACGAATGAAAGAGCGAACTCTCGGCATGCAAGCATTTCGAATAGAGTGACGCTAGAAAGAACTCAGCAAGCAAGAGCGCACCGCAGCGCGCAAGCAAGGCATTACCACGCCAGACACAAACAAAGCTTCACGCAAGACCGCGCAGCAAGCAAAGAAGCAATATCGCGCTCCTCACCAAAGAAGCCAAGCCCTTAAGCAAGCTCAACTCAAAGATGTTCGAGAAGCGCAATCTAGGGGCATTTAAAGCGATTAATCAGGCTTTGAAGTGACCCTTCCTACCCTACCCCACCGGTTCGGATCCTCAACAACAATCTCCTCCGGCACCCTGCTCAAGGGGGCTCTCCTCTGCTTCCCGATTCGGTTCCATCGCTACGCGCCTTCCTTCTATACTTCGTCTTATCACTTGTAGGAATTAGCGCCTATTAACTCATTTCCAAATTTTAAGTATAAAGCAGAAGCATAAGTCTCAGCTGAAACAAATGCAGTAGATGTCACTGTTTCAAAAAAATCCGCTGAAGCAAATGAAGAAGCTTTAGCAAAAGTAGAATAGGGATCATTTCCTGAGGCAAGAAACACGGCTTGTTGCCCGTGAAAGTAGGCCTATCAAAGAATGAGAGAGACAGTCACAGGACAGCGTCTGAAGCTCCAACTTTCGACTTGACACACTTTAAGTGAAGGTCTGCCTGTTTGTATTTCGCCTTACTCTATTCTATGGTTTAGATTGCAATATATTATTATGTATGGTTCGCTATGAGCGTGACATCTTTTCTTTGGAAGTGGTCTTTGCTCAGGTATTAAACGGCTCTTTGCCTCCCCGGTTTCCGACAGGGCTCCGCCTAGAGACATCTACTTTCACAGCCATTATTAGTAGGGCTATGAGTCTCTGCTTTCAAAACCGCTTCGTAGGGCTTTGCGGCCGCCTCGTTCGACTCGTTAAAAAAAGACGAAACCTTTTCTCACGAAGTGTGACCCGAAGCCTCACTTTTCACTTGAGTAGAATTCCTTCTTAGGAAGGCCCGATCCAAGCCCAGCTTCAGATTTCATTTATTCCAAGTCAGTTGTTCACCCTTTCTCTGCCCCGGATACTTGTTGGATCTGAGGAATTGCATTACTTGCTTCCCGTGATGTGACTTTCGATTTCGAGTGACTAAACGGACCATAGAAGGGACGAGAGAGCAGTGCTTCCAGTTCCTTAATAGTATGCCTCTTGGGATTTTAGTTCTTTCCTAACACTTTTTGTTGATGTTGATGACTATCTTCAGAGGCTTTTCCAGCTTAATAGCCTGCCAATAGAAATCGAAATCGGAATGAGAATAGTAAAGCAAGCAATAGGAACTGGTACATAAGCACAAGCAATCGGATCTCCTCGGGTATTTAATATATCAGCACACCTGCAGTAAAGCAATCTTGAATAGGAAAGCAAGTAGGAATAATATGAGTCAATCTTGTCTTTGCTGTAGCTCTTTCATACCCCGGCTTTTTCACTATACGAACATGGATGTATTTTTTGGGCTTTCTATCGAAAAATAAAGCTATTGTTTCACTTTTATGCTATACAACCAACAAAAATGGCATTGCCTCGCAAAAGCGCCTCCTCCTCCAATGACCACACCTTTATCTCCTTTTCCATACTCCCCCCCTCCTCATCCTCAATCTGGCGGTCCCTCTCCTAGCGCTCAAGGAGTTGCTTCTTTTTCGCTTTTTCTTTTCTTGTGCTCAACCTCAAAACCTTTTTAGGTTGGGAGAAGGCATTAGTCGTATAAGTCGGGCTGCTCATCAGTGCGTACTGTGCTCCTTCTTGAACTTCCGAGCATCTGGTCATCAGATTCCGAACATCTAATCTAGTCAGGCCTAGTACCGAAGTCGAGTGCTACCACTGAGCTTTGAATGGGTCTCGTCTCCCCCTTTCGATGAGCAACAATCTGACATTGAATGCTTGAGCCATTGCTCGGACAATGAAAGACCTTGTCTTGTCTCTTTTGAAGACCTGTGCGCTTTCCCTTTGGCGGGCCTATAATCGCGAGTGAATCCTTTGTGCCCAGAAACTACTACTTCACCTGATCGGCAACCCTGGGATTCCTAGTGAAAACTACACCTTCATCTCGTGGGATCCCAATTTGAAGCTTCCTATTCGCCTTTCGGGGGGTCCCCGTTGATAGATAGGGGCAATCTCAAGGTAGACAGGACAAAGACTACTCTACGACAGCTCTTCTTTTCGTCCCACTTCTAGATTGAACCACCTGAAAACATCACAGGGCTATGGTGACTCTCTGACTGGCTCTTGCTTTCTCACTCATTGATCAAGGGAAGATCATCCAGACAGATTTGGGTCGGGCACTTTCAAGCTATCGCTTGAGATAAAAAACATATAGGTACAGAGCCGTTACGGTAGGGGGTCTGGGTCCGTCTCAGTGCAGTAGGGGAGTCCATTGTGTTGTGAGAATCTTTTAGAAATGCATTTGATCAAGAGGAAAGGATTGAACGACTGATCGACCAAGGCGCGTAGCGGGAGAAAGCTACCTTTTTAATTTAATGTCCCTCCCAAAAAGTAGAACTTTCGGTCTACTCAGATAGGAAAGTCAAGCTCATGTGGAAGCTTCAGTCACAGGTGGGGAAGCAAGAGAGAGAGAAGGAAGCTTGGTTCGACCAGACATTGATCCTCATTCCCTTGGAAAACTCCCATGTTGATGGAGATCCATCCGTTGGGGCATCATACCCCACCCACACCCAAATCAATGCTCGGCTAGCTTGTTTCTGATGATGGGATGAGACTTTCCAAAAAGAAGAGGAAGATGACGGGAGTGCGAAACTCAACCACTGAAATTGGTACACGAAGGCTCCACTATGTGGGTTCACCTCTAAAGATCTTAAAAAACACGAAATGCGGGCTCAAGAGAAAGCAAAGCGAAAGTTAGGAGATATAGGAGAACCATGGGTTGAGGACAAAGGGCATGATCAAACCGTCTTTTCGGATGAGTACTTTGCTTCGGTACCGGGCTCAAAAGTCTGACAAATGAAGTGAACTCTAAATTGACTGCCTAGTATAGTACTCGACTCGGAAAGAAGACTCTATCCCTTGCCTGGCCAGTGAAGAAGACATCTCGGAAGAAGGAGTTGGGAAAGTTGGAAAACTATCTTACCATACTAAGCTTTCAGGAAAGTCTGCCTTCCTTCTTTCGCCTTCAAGATGGGCAGAATCGTCTTCATGCGCAGAAAGGATTGCCAAAGCAGTCCTTACGCCGGGAAATCTTTTTCTTCTTTGCACGAGCTGAGACAGTTGTGATGGAGCTTTCACTAGAGGAAGGGCGCAGCATTAACTAGTAACTAGTCTCTAACGGAACGGCTAAGCCCAGCCGATATAATCGCCTTCTCCTAACTAATTCAAACTAGCTGAACTTTCCTAACCCTCTATCTTTCAGGCTAAGACCTGACTTGCCTCGGGACATGCCCTATCTTGTTCTAACTAAGGCTAAAGTCCTTCTAAGGTAAGGCTCTGTCTCGTCCTTTATATAACTTCCTAACATTCGTATTTTCGTTCGTTATATAGCGATAATCGCCCATTCATCCGTTAGTGATTTCTTGCTTGCATTCTATCTTTCTTTGTACTTCCAAGCTTGGGCTTGTCATGTCTCATGCTATGAATAGCTTGTGCTTTGGTTCATCTCACTGCTTACTTACTTGACCAGGCCCGCCCTTGCTTTTGCTCGAATTTCTTTAGGGAAAGATGCCGACACCTCGAAGCTGGATTTCGACTTCCCTCCGCCAGATCTCTTAGTTGGACTAGATGAGGAAAGATAAGCCGTAAGCTAAAACCCGAAAAGGTCTTCCTTTCAAAAGGCCCATTTCATCATGATCGCGGCAGCCCACGACCAGAAGATTTCGAACCTTAGGCGGAAAATGGATTATTTGATATTCGCATGGCCGGATCGAGAACAATATAATTGGTCGAGACTATGGACTCGAGAACAGCTCCAGCCTCGTGGGTCTCCAACCCTACCTACTGCTTTCGCCCTCAGATCTGACCTGGGACTTGATCCAGAAAGAAAAACCGAAGTAAGCTATAAGGAGAACGGGAAAGAGAACTCCGACAGACTCCGTGCCTCAACCGAATCCGAGCAACCGGCAAAAACACAAACGACTGGACTTTGCTTATCAGATATTTGATTGGCACGGAACACACCCGCCCCCCTTCTTTCAAATCATTTTCACCTTCATCCTCTCTCTCTTCTCTCCGGCGTACGGTTCCGGCAACTTCCCCCGCTACGCGCCTTGGCGATTTCGCACCCCAATGGCCAGGACGAAGCTCCCCGCTGTCCGAGACGACACTCCTAGCTCGCCTCCGACGCCGGATCATGCCCCTCTACCCTCTGTTCCGCAGGTATGCTGCGCCCTTGTGATCCTCCTCGCCCGGTTGCTCCGGCTCCCGCTCCTGTCCATGAAGAGCTTCCAGTTCCGGACAGTGGCCCAAGTGGTTCCGGTCGCGGCCGAGAGGCTTTTTCCAGTATCTCAGGTTCCACCTTACGTAAATCCAGAGCTTTCTCATCAGCTCTGGCGATTGCGCCAGGGCCAGTTTGTCCATTGGACACGGGACGAGTTGGCATGGACTCTCTAGAACAAGAGTCTTACCCGGTGAGGTTTCCGCTGACTTATCGCGGAACTACCCCCTTTGCGTTCCTGAATAGTATTCAGGGGGCCGTCTCAGCAATTTGATAGAATTATCTTGGCCAGACCTTTCGCTTTCAAAGCGATAAGTGTCACTGCAACGCAATTCTGTGATCTTATAGTTAATAGATAAGAATGGGATAAGCTCCTCCTCAGTCAGTAAGAAAGTACCAGAGCGACTCCCTTCCGGGTTTAAGCTTGAATCCCCACAATGGAGTTTCTACCAGAGGGGCGGTAACCAAAGAAAGCCGTGATTCCAATTGGTCTTTGTCTTAGGCTCCGCCGTCCTCTGCTTCAGGTCGACCTGGTCCATGCTCCCCTAGCTGCACAGCCTTCTCTGGGCCTTTACTTGAAAGGCAGCAATCTTATTCTTGAATATCAAAGACTGCCTATTCAGACAGGCCTTGCTGTGGGATGGGATATAGAGGGCCCTTTCTTGTCAACTGCACAGTGACAGGATAAGCCGAGATAAGAAGGGGGCGACCACATGGTTGCCGTATCCCTAAGTGCTTCTCGTACCCTTGGAGGAGCTTATTCTGCAAGGGCACGAGTGTGAAACTAGGGCCTGCTCTCCGGTCCGGAAAGTTCGGAAATCCCGCCTCTACAGTAAAGTGTCTTTTCAGTAGTAAGGGGCCCCCGATTTATTCAAGTTGGTTCATGGACATTGAAGATCCTCGATTCCGGAGGATGACACTCGACAGTTTGGGAACCTCGGTATCATGCTACTCTTATAAAGTAAAGGACCACTGATTAGCGCGCCCACATTTTGCTTTCCCTTTAAGGCGCTCACGCGCCCCTCCACCTCCTACAATTAGGACCGATTGCTGAGACTCGTGTCTCCCCACACCTTGTTCTCCTTCCTAGTCGGGAGGCAAGGTAGCCAACAACTAAGCCTATACAGGTCAGGAGCATGCATCCGGGGGGCTTCTTCCCTTCCCCGGAATAACGAGTGCCTGCATTGACGTGTCTGCCTAACTGCTGTCTTTGTTTCAAACAGAATGCTGTCCTTATTTATGGTCACACCAAATAACCTGGGATTCCATCTTTGCCATACCAAACAGAGGAGATGTGTTTGGAAAAGCTTTATTGCGTAGTCCTCCCCTCCGGATTTTTCCTCGTCAAGTAACTACTTGTTAGCCGGGGACACTTCGATGGCTCGATGTCCTGGAATGACTGCGCGGATTGGTCACCTTTTTGCCTTCAAGGGCTACGATCGCCCACTTCCTTGACCATAATGAAGGCCAGGAACTAACTTGACTCAGTACTGCCTAACCAGCAGGACTGCCTTCCCGCCTTTTGAGATTAACGGGCTTCGGTAGCAGTCATTCCCGACTTTCCTCAATCAGCCCTACCACTCCATCCGCATGCTCCGCCAGCCATGCCCCATGCGGAACAACCGCAAGCGGCGGAGGAAGGTCCCAACGGGAGTCCAGCGGAAGCCCTGTGGGTTACTGAGCAAGAAAACAGGGTTGGCGATCTAATCTTAAAATTCAGAGGTGAGGATAGGATGCGGCTCCCTGCTGCAAACCGTCTCCAAAGAATAGTGGAATTATTAGAGGAAAAATACGGGGTTCAAAACCTCTTCTTTATGGTATATGATTTACAGGTGAATGGGCGCTCTAGCCAAACTTACAAGGACTCTCTAACTTTTTTTAATGAACTGAAGGGGGTATCGGAAAAGGAGCTCAAGGATTCTGCTAAATAATGTAGTTCCAAAATCCATTTCATTATTCAGCCGAGCCTTTCCAGCAATGGGGCCATTAGGACAAAAAACAACTCCAATTTAAGAGTGGAAATCTGTCGTGGTTTTTTAAGTAGGCCTTGTCGTATCAGCTGTGATGTTATCAATTGAATCAGCTGTTGGCATATCAGCTCTTGTGCACTCATAAGCTCTTTGGAGAGTCCAAAGAACTCCATTCTTTTCTTTTCACGAATAAGCTCTTTGCGGGATAAGGGCGGTAAGCCATGAAAGTTCTAGCTAAAGTGCGATATCCGCGCGCTAAAGCAAGAGAAGCCCACGGAGCAGTAGGAGCTCGTCTTTCCTTTCTTTTGCACTCTGCTTTCCTCATCTGAGCCGTTCTTTAACTTTGGTATCCATTCTGATGACTATATTATAAAATGAATTGGAAACCAAGCCACTGGAAGCAGTCACTCAAATTAGCTCGTCCCCTTAGGCGCAGGATTCCATCGCTCCACTAATAGGGATGAGGCCCATATAACCAGCACCCAGCCAGCCTGACTCCTTCGTTGGATTCTCACTTGGCCTGTCAACTCGCTCGCACCGATGGGTCTACAACTCGTTCATAAACAGGGACGCTGACACAATTTACATTGCCTCTGACGGCAATAGAATCCCTTGTTATCGCTAGTAGTAGTATTGGCTTTTGAACTAAAGTCACCTTGTCCTTGAGCGAGCTCAAGCTTCTAGTTTGAAATACGCTAGACTAGAAGTGATTTAGTCTTTTTTAGGGTGAAAGGCAGGCACACCCGAAGAGTCACTCTTACTATCTCGACTAGCCTAGTTGGAAGTCTTTATTGATGGAACGATTGGTTAGCTCTTCCCCTCGATCCACTAGTTGAGAGTATATATCAGGATTTGGAATCAAATTCCTGATTTTCGAAGTGACAAAGACCCTAAGCCCTAACTTCTTTGCGTAAAGAACCCGAGTTGAACTGAACGGAAAAGTCATTCTTTAAAGTTAAAGTTCATTATTGGAATTATTATGAAGCTTCGAATCAATAATTAAAACTTCGAGATGCGGACTCTCTGGCTAACCATCGCACAGTGGAAACGATATAAATAAATAGATCAATCGATCAAAGGGAAGGGAAGATTGGACAGAAGCTAGGCGAGCCCACACAAGACCATATTGACTAGTGAACCAGTGGCCCCTTCTTTCGTCTACTTAAAGTTTTTAGTTTAAATGAAAGTAGATAAGGCGCTTGCGTAGGTGAATAGTTGATAGCAGATGGGGAAAGCTAAAGGCAGAGCTTGGATTGGATTTTCCAGTTGGAAATCCGTCAGAAAAGCTGTACCTTGACAAGCCCCACGATGCTTCTGGCAGCCATCATCGCAGGGACGAAGAGATTCCCAAGACCAGAACTATAGACTCATTCTGCACCAGCCCACTAGCAAAACAAAGGGCAAGGAGTTTCGCCCGAAGCGCATTTCTGTCGAACGAAAGGACTTGGCGGGTGTCAACCCGTCAATGGAAGATGGCTAGCGAACCTCAGTGCGTGGGGAAAGGTCATAGAGTTTACAGCCGAAATGCTGCATAAAAGGCGCTTGCGTTAGGTGGCTTCACACAAACCAATCGACACTTTCATTCGAAAGACGAAAGACCAACCTAAACGTGAGAATCGGAACTTATATATCTGATCAAAGGAATTCCTCCAGGTAAGGTGAGGCCAAGGGAAGGAACTCTCCGTCCAAAGAGTATAGATAGAGTCGGAAAATCGGCCCTCTGGAGGTGAACCTGTGACTTCGCCCTGTTCTTATGGCGGGCAGTAGCAACAACACGATCTCTCGGAAAAAAGACTAAAGCCCTATCCAAGATGCCCCACCAATCAAATAACGCACTGCAGAGCCAGGGTTTTGCCCCAAAGTACGCTTTTGCTCGCTCCGAAAGTCAGTGCGAACCGGGCAAAGAAGCAATGTCGACCACCCCCCCTAAAGGAGATCGGCGAGCCCTTTCTCCTGATGCATGGGACAAGGCCGGGGAGTAGAAAGACTATAAGCGCACGCAGCCCTCAGGCAAACCTCTAACCAGCTGATGAAACAAGAGAGAGAGTGAACGGCTTAAGACTTGTACCCGGAAATCGTAGTAAGGACTTTGCCGGGGCTCGATCTGCATGACAACTTTCATATGATGGCAGATCTGCAATCTCGTTGGTCTTTCCTTTCCCACACCCGAAAAAGAAGTTGAACTGCGCCGTCAATTTCCAATGTTAGGCCAGCCGGGAAGGCGATTATTAGCCGCAAGCGCCTTTTATGGCGCCCGGTAAAGAAAGAAAGGAAGGTACGAAAGAAAACAAAGAAAGAGAAGGCATTCTCTCAGCGGGAAGGGACTCCAACTCGACTCAAGATCAAGGAAAAAGGAAGCTTGACTTAACCCTTTTCAAGGTGAGGATCCGTCTTTGAACAAGCAAGCCATAGCCAAAGCAGCAGCTTTCAGATCAGAGTCCTCATTTGGAGTGGGAAAAGAAAAGCGGAGTCATCGGATCAGGCAAGTCAGTCAGAACAGAACATCTGCAAAGAAGAAGACGGAGTGCCTACTCGCTTAGATTCCCAGGGATCTCTTTCAGAACGTGAAAGGGCAACTGGATCATCTCTGCCCCTTCTTTGTCCGGTCCATCTGGACTCCTATTTTCCTTTTGACTTTTACACGACCTTTTGATTCCAATGGTGCTCTCCATTGGGCTCCGGATCTCCGCAAACTGTACTTGATTGAGACGCGGGATCCGCAGCAGATGCACCATCCCCATACACTGATGAAGTGAGAGATCCAGAGACACCGTGCGATGCAAGGCGCTTGCGAAAGAAGAAAGCGCAAAATGCATAGTCACCACCAAGCCTGGTAGAATGCAAGCAGGAGGGCCACGGCCAATCGAATCGAGATCCAGCCTCTTTCTTTTTGACCTGAAGTGAAGGTGCAATTCAACAAGAAAAGAGTTTCGACTCCTTTTTCAAACAAAGACTGAGATGAGAGAGATCCCGTCCTTTGACGAAAACAACGCAAGCTGGGTCCACTTCAATCATAGTTTCAGATTTGTTAAGGCGCCGCATGAGATCGTCGTCTTGGGAAAAGGGAATGAACTAAGAAGAGATTGCTACTGCCACATCCTGACCGTGCGTGCTGTCCTAACACCTCTATGTTCAAGGACTGTGGCATTCCACTGATGTACTTGTCAAGGCTGTCGGGTTCCGAGCCGCTTCGAAGGCTTGAGGAAACCGGGATGCTAGGGATCCCTTACGGGATTCGAACCCCATAAAAACATTTGCTTTCCCTTGCCCAGCAGCCATCCCATACCCAGCTCTAGGACTTCTCTGCCTATGATGCAGCTTCGCCAAAGGTTAGAGGGTCTAGAACCCAGGCTGGCATTCCATAGGGTTGGAAATCCATAGAACATTTGGAGTTGGTTCGAAAGGCCGGAGCATCTCGCACGGGAACTAGTGAGACGCACAAACCCCGTATTCGGGATAGGTTGGTCCCACGAAGATCTAGGGAGTGTGAGGGAAATGAGGAGGGGGTCCATCATCTCTAAACGCATCGTCTGTTATGAATTCCGATTCCATGGTCGGATGTGCCTGGAGTGAATAGGCGACCCTGTGGAACCAGTAAGCTATCGGAACCGGCTATAGAAACCTTACAAGGTTTGTGTTTTTATACCTCCTTAGAGTCACCTTCTGTTAGTCAAGGGAGTCATCACATAGACGTCGAGTCTCGTCTTCTCCCGCACTCCTATCTCTAACTTGCTTTCCCGCAAGCGCCTTCCATTCCATTCAGCCAGTCAAGCTTTCTAGCTTAAAAAAAGGACTTGCAGCTGAGGAATGAGTTGCCGGGTCAGAGGCTTCTTCGGAGGCAGGACTCTATTCAAGAAAACAGCCTTCTTCGCTTCCGCTCTACCCTACAAGCAGCTGCAGCTGATCGATCGTCTAATCTAATAGGAGTGGTGGATCCAGCGGTAGTGAAGCTCGGAGAAAGAGTTGCACTCCCATTCGCCTCTTCACGCTATCCTGAAGAATTTACGTCTCGGATGTTCCTACTAGCCTTGGAGTCACTCCGACGGATTCGCTTTCAGGTGTGACGGATCAGTCAGTTAGTCGTTCAAGGGAGATAGAGTTGCATTCCACGTCGGGTTTAGGTCCGGAGTTGCCAGATCTGCTACTAGTGCAACATAGCATGGCTCTGTAGGATAGACTACTGCTGGTGGTGGTTTTTGCTTTTTAGATAAAAGCAGTGAAAAAAAAAAAAGACTGGCCCCTCTCCCTGACTCAACCCATTCAACGAATGAAAATATCCTGCCGGGCTGCCATTTACAAGAACCAAAGATTCTAGACAGCTTCTAATCCATGTCATCCAAGTACTGTTAAACCCCATCTTTGTCATTAAACAACAAAGAAAATTCCTGTCCAGACTATCGTAGGCTTTCCTAAGATCAACCTTTAAACAAGCCTTCGGGCTACTTGCTTGAGGTGCAAATTCCTTACCAGCTCATGTGCCAAGAGGACAAACTCAGTCATTCTTCTTCCCTTCACGAATGCCGATTGGTTCTCGCTAATCAGTTCCGGGATCACCACCTGCAGTCTTCGGGCCAACACTGACGCAATGATTTGATAAATGAAATGAAATAATGAAATTGGCCTATATTTCACTAAAGAATCAGCATTATCAGATTGGGGCACCAGTGTTATGAAGGTGTGATTGACCTCTCTTAAGAACTTCCCGGACTTGAAGAAATGTTGAACAGCCTCCATCACATCATCCTTTACCATATCCCAGCATTTATGGAAAAAATCAGCTGAAAAACCATCCGGACCAGGTGCTTTATCCGGGTTTGCTTGAGCCACCACCAGTTCAATTTCATCCCTTGTCACAGGGGCCAAGACCTTTTTCAATAGCAGCTCTTTCTCTTCCGAGACGGGTTTAGAATCGAACTGGGGCATGGTCTGTTAATCTGGGGTTACACTAGCTAGCCCTCACTATTAACATGTCCGAAATTGGCAAATCGCCCGCAAAAGCGCCTTTTGATGGTGAATGTCGGCAAATGTCCTTAAAACAACCCTTATCCCACAGCGCTTATGTAGCATCAGGAAAGACAGTAAGCCAAGGAGAAGGAAAGCGAAAGCTGCGCTTTCCTGTCACTACTATTTCTCTTACCCGGAAAAGGCCTCCCATCTAGTTCTTTCATACCCGGCAAAAGCCGTGAGTCAGATTCTCCTTCGTAGGCCCTAGAGGAATTGGTTCCGAGGACTTTGGCTACTGATTTAGTATGAATTAACTCCGCTACTAGTTCGATTTTCACTAAGCCGAATCTCTTTTTTCTTTCAATGGCAGCTAGATGTCTAAACAGGAGGAGGAAGATCTCATTTGTCCAATCCACCTCACAGTGTCCTTTCCTTTCGCGGATTCTCTAAAAGCGGCATCCACATGATCAGAAAGCAGTGACGTAAAAGTGCTAACATGCAAAGAGCGGAAATGCCGACAACAGCCTTTTCGATAGGAGCTTGCCTTGCATTCTATGCATCTTATTTACTACTAGATGTCGCTTCCTTGTCCGATTCAAGGCCATCTTCATTAGCACCAGATGAAATAGCTGGGGATTCCTTCTTTCGATCCATGTCATCTGGCATACTAGCTCTGACGACTAGTCTTCTGTTAATTCTTAATGAAATATCTCCTGCGAATCGCTACGCGCCTTCAAACAGCTTATTCTGATTAACTGAAATAGCCTATTCTCGAACAGCCGATTCTATAGATGATATAAGAGCGGATTCGTCCTGCTCTCATTCTTGCTTGCCATTTATCGGCCGGGGAATATTAATAGAGAATGTTTGAAGGACCCTTTGTAATAGTTGCGGTAACTATTACAAAAGAAAAAGTAAGAAAGACTAGTAATATTCTTCGCATCTCGAAAGAAATGGTTTCAAAATAAATCTCCTCTTCGCTACGTCCCTTACTTTACCTTACTTCCCTTAAGGGGAGAAAGCAGGTTTTGTTGGGCAAAGAGGTTCCATTTTCATATGCTTAATAACACATGTGATTGGAGAAGTCAAGCACCTGGTTTTGGTCCGGTTATTCCGGAGGTGATAAACCTATTTCCCAACTATAGATAAGTTCTATCTCTCAGGCGTAAACTTCTTTCGTAAAGCACTGTTCAAGCTAGTGCGAGGCGGCGCTTAGCCGGTGAGGAATCATCAGTCTCGGAATCAGGCGGTGAAGAATCTGAAGTTGAGGCAGAAAGTGCATCGGAATCAGGTACAAAAAAAGAAAGAACCCTCGGATACTTCGGAGAATGGGGCGGAGAAGTCAGAGTTGAAGAAAGAAAGAAAGGCAGGTAAACAACCGCTACGCGCCTTTCCTTCGTCTGTCTCTCAAACAAATAAACTTCAAGCGAAGCCTTCCTTCCCTTCCCTATCGTTCGTAACTGTAACAAAAAAGGTAACTCTAACCAAGTTGGTATCCACTTCTTTAGATTAGAAGGCACTTCGTAAGAAGTGCTCGAGTTCGACTCTCGAGGTGGAATGAATTCGTTATAGCCAGTCGAAGATTCCAGTCCTGTCGAAGGCTAAGTCCCTGATATAGCTCAGTTGACTAGTCTCAGTCCAGTGCCAATTCAAAGGAGAAGGCCCCCAACCCTAACCAAACTGAAGGTGGAAGAGGTCCCAAAGCAAAGAAGAAAGCTGGCTGGCAAGAGAGATAGCAAAAGCCGAAGAAGGAGAAGTGCCAAGTCCAGAGGTAGGAAAAGCAAGGGATGTGGTGAAGCATACCGAGAGAAAGAGCGCTGATAAGACGAAGCAATAAGTCTAGTTGGCTTAAGTCGCCCAAAAGTGCTTACTTTCCTATCTCAGTAGGAAATTGTCAGAGTCTCCGATTTCAAAAGCGAAGACGAGGAGGTCCCATTCCAATGAGAATCAAAGGCAATCGGGAAGGGCTTTTCATCTCCCCTTTTTCTTCTCGTCTAAGCAGTCGGCCCAGTCTCGTCTCCTGTCTCGTAGGTAGGAGGGAAAGTCAAGCCTGTGAGCTAGTTCGAGTAAGAAAAAGCTGTGGTTGAAGTCTATTGATAGTCTTTTTGGAATAATTATCGGCCAACAATCTCTTTTCATGCCAAAAATACTAATTACTTTTGTAATGTCAGAACAGAAGGTTCAAAAGCAAACCTCCTTTCGAAGGGGCAAAAGCTCAAGGCGAAAAGCTAGTTAGGCACATTCAAGGAGAAGGAGCTACAGAGTTCCCTTCGAAAGCCGAGGGCGTTCCTATCGCTCCTTCAAAGCTAGAAGCAAGACTCGGTCCTCTTCTAAGGATAGGTACAGAAAGGCGAGGCCCCGCGAAGAAGACGGTAGAGGTTGCCTTTAGTCTTGGCGCAGAGAAAGGAGAAATCGTAGGTTAAAACGTAGGTCAAAGCTTAGGCGAAAGTCTAGGGTTATCAACTAGGGGACCCCCTCACGCCAAGCTTCCTTTCTTTCGGGAAAGTCCAATTACAAACAAAAGAGAAGGGAGGTTCCATACTCATTACAAATCTTAAGGGGCGTACTCACTCGGATGGAAGAATCTCAGGGCGGGTAAATCAAGATAGCCCGAACAAAGGCTAGAACGAAGGGACCGTCCCACGCCTTAGGTCCTTATCTTTATCTTTCTCGATGCGAATCATAGCTATCAGTTCAATCATTAGCTAAAGGGGGAAGTAAAAAGCTTAATAAGGCAGAAGGTGAAGACGAGGCAAGAGCAAGGCTTGAAAAAAAAAGAGAGAAGAATTCAACGCTTATAGCGCGTGGTGGTCGAGCTAAGAGAGCTGTCACCGCTTATTAGGTCTTCCATTATCAATGCTTGGTCGCTTGGCAGGAGGACAGGATGCTCTGGTTTATCGGATCGATCGCAGCGGTCAAGTGCGCTGGTCTCTTTCCCAAGCCGCAGGGGTACAAAAAGCAGAGGAAGCAGTTAGTCCAGCGGAGGACTCAATAGATCTAGTTGGTTTAGAGCAGACAGAAGTTCAGTCGTTGGTTTAGTTGCTCCATACGAAATTGGTCCAGGCAGAGGTTACAAAGTAAAAGGCAAAAGGCTCAGCTCAGGCAAAGCTCTACGCCTATAATAGCGGCTCGGGTCTGGTTCAAAAGGCTAGGCACAGGTTTCAAACCAAGGTGCTTCCAAGCAAAGGTTCTCGGGCTAGGCTTTCAATCTAATCCCGTTCAAACGCAGGTCCGGTACGCTATCAAGAAGTGGTGAGTGGTGCCTCCGCCTTCATTACCCACTCTTTCCAATCCTAGCTGTACCGTGCGAGGTGCTTGGCAGAAGTCGAGTTCGAGGCGGCGCTTAGCCGGTGAAGAATCATAAGTTTTGGAATCAGAAGAGTTTTTTTTGGGGCAGTGGCACAAGAACCAGAACCTGAGGGTGTTGGCTTCTTTCAAGTCGAAGGGCTAGTCGAAGGCGAAGGTCAATGGTATGTCTTGTCACGTCATGGCCAGGGCTCATTCCTCTTTTACATATTGATCCTTTCCAGCTCTAGTTGTACCAGCCTGTGCTTCGTCCTTCACTCAGAAAGAGCCTGAAAACGAGAGTTTCTGGGCCTCGGAGACACAAGGGCGTAGCGCGTTGGACATATGAAATCCATGTTGCTTGAAGCTCTATTTCGATATCTTAGTGAATTGTTTGCTTTCCGCCTCTTTCGACTTCCAATCACACCAAAGATCAAAGAAGATTTTAACTCCCCTTGTTAGGCTAGACTGCCTGTCTGATCTGAACTGCGTCACCGAGCTTGGGTTTCATGGAGTAGCTAAGGCTGAGCGGTAAGATTCCCTTTCCGCGTTAATCTATAAGCTACCCCCCGCTTCTTTCGTTGAGCTCGCTGTCTTTCGTTAGCTTCTGTCTCGGATTACACTCGAGTTTATGCGTTCACTAACACGACGACCCGCAGCTTCTGCTTCCGCTTCCCCTTTATATCGTAAGAGAAAGCGTTGTCGCTTCAGCCCTTTCCGAGGCCATAGAACACATTTCTTTCGGTACACGCGCACACACGCATACACGCATAAGGCCTTCTTCCCTTAAACCAAGCTACCAAGTAGTTTAGTTTGGTCCGAACCTAGCTTATTAACATTCTCAAGAATACCTTGAAGAGTGCCTAAAGAGGCGCTTGCGACACAACCTTGATGCCGAATATAAGGGCTGCTTTAGTGACCAGTTGAGCCGTCAATCTCCGCTCTCTTTGACCTGCAAGCCGGAAAGGAAAGAATGGCTTTCGTCGAGAAGTTTGCCAATGAAAGTCATGATAGCGAGCTCTACTATACCCATATCCTTTTTCGTTAGTTGTCAAGCAAGCAAGAATCCCGCCTTTACTTGAACAATGGGGCCATAGATAAGTCCTTTCTCGACCTTTCGGGTGGAGTTAAATAGGAAATCCCGGCTTTAGTCGCAAACTAAAAATGGTTTAGCCCTAACTTAAAAATCTTAGACTTGTAACGGACTCCGTCCACGCTCAGTAACACCTGTTGTTGGGTCTGTGCTCATCAGGTTGCCCATGACCGAAAGACCGATCGCGACACGATTGTCAGATCATAACTGTCGAGGGAGGACGGTCTTGGTCTTAGATCTTGTGAGGCGGAACGAGAGTCAAGCCAGCCCTCTTTCCATTCTTCGGATTAAAATAAAACGACCCTGGGACATGGAACTGGAGCTACAGTCTCGTTTCCGTCCATCGATTGGCAAGCAAGCCAACCAGACCAACTTTATGGAAACAATATATATTATCTCTGGTGCCATTATTCCTACTTCTGCAGCTATAGGTTTGCATTTTTACCCGATATGGGAAGCAGCATATGTTGATTAGTGGTTATACAATTGCGGTCCTTACGAAGGCTAGGTCCCTTATTCTTGCCTTCCACTTGTCGCCTTAAGCTTCCTGCTAATAGATACCTGCTTGCTTACTGGCAATCTATCCTAGAATGTGTCTGTTAAACAAAGCCCTAACCTCATCCCTTCCCAACTTCCCTAGAATGAAAGAAGAAATAGGGCTTTGACCGCCTTTTTAGCATGGGGTAATGCTAATTAACTACTATAGCCTTAGGATTGAATTGCTCGCCAAGCCAAGTGAGACGCAACAGCAAGAGCACCTGAAACCGAAAGAGCGAGCATTAGGTAGGGAATCCTACGAACCTTCTCTTACTTGACACCGTACCTAACCAACTCTCTTTCCGCCATGGAATCCAACCTAGCCTACTCGACGTACCGCTCCGTGGGTCCTCTGTCCTATCACCAACCTCCCCTGTCAGCAAGCCCGCCTGACCTTCCCTTCTCCCCGCCGCTGTATGGGGTTAGGGGAATTTAAGTTAGGGGCGTTAAAGGCGCTTGCGGCTATATCCTATGATAAGATCAAATTCTTTTCTTGAACTGCTTTTTTCTCACTATCACTAGATGGAAGGCAATTCTCAATGGCTTATAGAGGCTTAGGAATAGCTAAAAAAGAGAAGGCTTAAGACTGCCTGGAAGAAGGACACTGAGACTGCTATTAGGTATTAACCACTTGCTTCCACTTGATCTTGATAGGCTTACCACTCACTGGAATGGACCTAGAGGGGCTTATGACTGGCAGGGGGCAGCAAGACGACTACGAGGGGCAACCCTTAGCCTTCTCACTCGCTCGATTACAGTAGCAGATTTAGAGAAAAAACAACTCAAAAGAGAATTCCCCCTAGCTTGGCAGGCAAGGAGAGGTAGGGTAAGATCGCGCAAGCATCAAGCGATAACTAAGATCCCCAATATGATATTATCTTACTAATAAAACCCTAGCGGAAAGCAAAGAAATCTATAGAAAGAAAAAGGGGTACTTAAACTGTCTATCCTTTGCCAACTCAACTTCACTTCAAGAGAGACTTTAGGATTGGGGACAAGGCAAGATAAGATGGAAGCTTTCTCCCAAGAGAATTCTCACTAGATGGCCTAGCAGAGATACCTGTCTAATCTGAATATGCTTTTGCCTTCCTCCTTAGAATTAGAAGAAAAGAAAAGGCGCTTGCGGCTTTGCCTTTCTACTTGCCGTACTGACTAACCGCGGTATTCGAACTGTAGGCTTGACTAACTGCACCTTCTCTTTGATATCCCTCGACCTGTTAGCACTACCTGGCACTTTCCTCATTAATAGCCTAAAAAGAGCCCTCGTAAGGCCTCCAACTAGAAGCAAGCAGGTATCTATTAGCAAGTTAGCTATGGGTCACGAACGTTCGCAACTCGTATTATAGAGATTTGAGATTCGTAATTAGAAGGGGCGAAGCGGTTAGTGGGAATAGTCCTTACTAACCGGAAAGTAAGGAAGCTTCTAAGCGTCAAGTAAAGTTATTGTGCAAAACCCATTGATATATATGTATTATGTATGAGTTTGTGTTCAAGACTCATTTTGCTTGTCAGTTAGACTTCCTCATCTTTCGCAAGCAAGAAGCTATCCAGACTTAGGCTTAGCAGTACTCCGTCCCAGACAAAATAGTCGCCTACGCCCTAGTTAATCGTTCAGAGTGAACCTTCAAAGGTTTATGGACTACTTTCTCACATTTAGAAATAAGGACCCTGGTGAATGGGTATGCCATTTAGGCTCATAACAAGCTTTTGTCGGCAACGGAATCGGAAAATGCAATCAACTATTTGAAGCAGATAGGGTTCAAGAGGATGGAGTTGAGAGACTTAGGACTTAGGAGCGAAAGCAACGAGAGTTCATACTTTTCGGGGAGAGAACATTGAGTTGAGTTATCGCGCAAACCAGTGCCCCTTTTTTTGTCCCAAAATTAAGTCAGAATGATACGGGATGCAATCCCGTATATAGAAGGGATTCCAGTTATATAAAGCGGTGCAAGTTCAGGGGGAAAGCCTTTAAGCCATAGTTGTTGACCTATAAAGAAAGTGCTCACGCAAGAAAGTCTCAAAGCTCTTGTGACGTTTCTGCGCTCTCTTGCAAGTAAAAAGAAAAGTTCCCAATATCTAAGGCGCGTAGCGTCTTTATTAAGCCATATCTTTCTATGCGGCCATTGCAGCTTGTCAGGAAGCCTCCGATCCCAACTATTCTAGCCAGTTGAAAGGTGCCTGTGCCGGTGCAAGTCAAAGTCAAGTGTTAAGCCTAAGGTGCGATTCAAGACCAGGGTCGAAACCATTGAGGAAAGAAAGATCCCACGTGCTATTCGAGATTTTTGATTGGATCTATGTTATAAAGTCTCAGCTCAAATGCTAGTAAGAATATTCAGTTACAATTCAAGTTCCAGTTTAAGGTTTTGAAAAGTCAGTCTCGTATTGGGCTCACAGCTAGGTGGCCAGTTATTGTGGAAGTAGCGCGCTTCTTGTTAGGCAGGATTTTTTTCCTTTAGTCACGGGTTAGGAATTGATTATCTTCGTTATCACGAAAGCCAATACCCAATACAGTCTTAAGCTTTAGTTCTTCCTGCTTTCCCGTATCTCTGAGGATTAGGTCCTCGGGCGTTAGCGAAGAGTGTCCATCTTTCTTTCCCAGTCATAGTCAGGGGATGGCCATGTTTAACACACCCACGGGATAGCCGCTTTTTTATAGTACGCTCGGTTCCAGGTTCAAGTTTCCACCAAGCAAGGAAGCGCTACGCGCCTTTAGTGCGATAGTCTGTTAGCCCGTTGGTTGCAAGCCCTAACGTTACCGTTCTTTTTCTAGTTTAAAGCCTATAAACAAAGCGTTAGCTCCACTTTTTACCAGTTACGCTAGTTGGATAGCGCGTTACAGTGCTTTAGTCCCGTAAGCCTTCCAGTGAAAGTGCTTTTTAGAGTAAATAAAGGGCGAGGCTCAAGAGAATCCTTAAGAAAGCAAGGACTTCTTCTTCTATACCTATACCCGATTTCCGGTATTCCAGTGATATACTTTATCGCTTCCGTCTTTATGCTCTTATATCCTAACTAAGGAAAGATTCCAACCAATCCCTTATTATACATAGAAGGAAGTACGCCTCGACAGCCTGCCCCCTTGTATGCCAGCCTCCGCCCCTATCAAGTTTAAGTAGAAAGGAAAATTCTATAATAGCCAGTCTCGCATGCCACAGCCATCGCTGTAAGCTTGATAGATAGAGTAAAGGGAAAGGACAAGTATCAAGCTCGACGGGAATTGACTTAAGTCGAGGCAGAGAATCAAGTCAGTCCCATAGCTCCTACTCAAAGACCGGATACTTTCTCTTTAGAGCTCAATTCAATCGACCCGGGCTATACTTTGATTTTAAGCTAACGGTTCCAGAAGTTTGGTAGTTTACTTGCGCTTCCTCGAGGAGAGTTTGTATGATGGCCACTTAAAATTACGAGTCAGGGGAGATGGCAGGATAGATAATGCTTACTTTTAAAAATATGGTTTGATTCAATAGGGTTTATCCCAGTTTCAGTTGAAGCTATCCAGTCTTGCCAATTCCTTTGCCCGTGAAAGTAGGCCTACTTGAAAAGTAAGGGTACGTTTTCACAGCTAGATCAGCAGCCCTTTCAATATGCATCAAAACCTTCCTTTCGGAAGTTCTCTTGCGCGTAAGCATTTTTTTTCAGTTCCAGTGAAAGCATATTTTATAGAAATCAAGAAAAGTATTTCAGAGTGTGATATCTAGTAGTTGCTATCCCAACTCTGACGCCGGTGTCTTGCTTTCAGTCCGTATACACCATACCCGGTATAGAAACTATCTTATTTTTATGCTATAGATAGGGGTTTCAAAGTAAGCCTGTAGCAGTGGTAGGGAATTAGAGAGTTCCAGTTTCCACTACGCTTGGTACTGAAGTAAGAGCAGATAAAAAAGGCGGGACAAATCTGAAAAGCAGGGGCGAAGCAGCTCAAACTTTATAGAGAGGGGCGATGGTAATTGAGTCGTTGGTTGGGCCTGTTAAGCGTCTTTGTATGCCTGCCGCAAGCGCCTTTTGGTATCCCTATAGAGACTTTTATTTTTATCCCTAACGAAAGGGGCCTATATACTGTCCCCCTGCGCCTGTCCCGAGAGACTCTTCCTTTCGCCGGGGAACACCGGTATTGAAGTCTATGCTAGTGGCCATCAAGCGCTATTGATGTTAGGCAGACAGTACCCCGAAAGAAAGAGTGCAGACAGTGTGATGACTTTTCTAGCTTGCCTCTTCCGAAAGCAAATGCCCCAAGCAAGCCTACGATCCCTGATATGCTAGCAAGTCTCAGTCCCAGTGAGAGAAAAAGGTGAAGTCCGTTCTATTCTACGTGTACCCGATTTCCAGTCAGCTAGTTTAAAGTCTGCTCGCCTAACTCTCTAGCCTGTGCGAGTAGGAGTAGAGCTTATGGCTTTAGCTCTTTTCCTTGTCCAATGCAAGTTAAGTTTTCAGGTTAGGAAATCTAGGGAAGAGATTTAATTCATTTCTTAACTAAGAAAGCATATTTTCCCGTAAGTATGAATTCTAAGGTCTTTCTTTCGCAAGTCAGTAAAGCAAGCCCGTAAGCAACAGTAATACAGTACGGGTTTTTACCAATTGTGTTCTAGCTTGCCTCAGCTATTCTTGGATTTCCAGTGACCAAAGCCATTTTCGATGGAATCAAATAAACGTCAGCGGGTAGTTCAGTGAGTGAGCCTACGTACGGGCTTCTTCGTGAAAGGCTTTAAACGCAAGCGCCTTTCCGGTCTGAAAGTCAAGCACTCACTTGGTAGTGGAATCTCCACCAATGCCAAGGCCTAGTCTTGATGTGTGGCTTAATTAAGTCAAGCAAGCCCCGCAAGCGCCTAGCTTATTTATAACTAATAATTTATGATTTATGCGCATCGACCCTGGAATGATACGGAGAGGAAGGGAGCTCGCTGACTGACGAAAGACCCTTTACTGAATACTTTCAAAATGGATGCTTGATGTCGCTTTTATGAATATTCGACAACTAAATATCTGTGTATTGTATTCCGCCTTTCCCTTTCCAAACCTGGCTTGCGGCACTTTCTTTCGGGCTGAAGCTGGCTTGACTTAAAAGGCAATGGGTTTAGAGGTCCGCCACTTGATCTAACAAGGGCGCAGCTCGAGTACGGGCTTGAGACTAGGGTCGATGGTAATTGAGTTAGTTGACCTACCTTGCCCGTTCCTTCCTGCTTTCAAACAGTAGTTTAAGTTGAAGCAAGAAAGCTGCCTACTTTCACTTGAACTGGAAGCTTGCCCCTAACCTTGACTCCCTTCCTTTCATCTCTGCCCAAACTATCGGAACCGTTAAGTGTTAGAAGGGGCGAAGCGAAGAAACGAAATTCTTTTTCTGGGGCTGATCAACTTGATTCACAAACAGTAAATCTTGATCCAAAAAGAAAGATTCGAGCAACACAGAAAGGTAGTGCACTAAGAATTTATTTTTCCCCTTTCTTTGGCTGGTGTCTTCTGTTGTATTGGCCAGGACTATGCTTTGTATGTAATAAGTAATATATTAAGAAACCGGTAGGGGTCTTATAGCTATAGGGAACGCTTTTCCATCAAAAAGCCAAATTTGCAAATTAAAGGCCGCACCAGGGAACCATTCATTCCTCCCGGGCTGGGCTCTCGCGTGGTAGGGGTCCGATCAGATCAACCAGCGACCGGTTTACGGAAGAAGTCGTGTTGCAAGGGCCAGGAGATTGATGGAAGAACCTGGCCGAAGTCAGTGTTGTGTTCAATTGGAAGGATTGCTTTCTGTCGTCTGTCTTTCCCTTCTCTCTCTCTTCTCTTAGCAAAGTAGGTTCAAGTCAAACGTCGTGGCTTGCTACAAGCTGGGCTCAGGGGCTGCAGTCAGCCGCTTCCCCTGTAGTCGTCAGCTCGTTCTTGACAGATCCGATCGGGTGTTCATAATCTGGAGTAAAAGGATTCGAACCTTTGCATGCCGGTACCAAAAACCGATGCCTTACCACTTGGCTATACTCCATATGGTCGGTCCCTGGGGAGAGGGGGAAGGGAGAAGCAGGGCTCGAAGAACGAGCCGTGCAAGGACGCGGGGATATAGCAAGTAAGCAGCAAGGTTCTCCCTTTAGGACCGACTACAACAAGCTCGTGACTCTAATAGA
Source organism: Amorphophallus konjac (assembly GCA_022559845.1). Taxonomy (NCBI): domain Eukaryota; kingdom Viridiplantae; phylum Streptophyta; class Magnoliopsida; order Alismatales; family Araceae; genus Amorphophallus; species Amorphophallus konjac. The sequence goes on along the minus strand of JAHNEJ010002348.1, from coordinate 154,875 downwards.
AACAAACGGTAAGCTCTCTGCTCTATTTGCTTGCAATGCGTTGCCTATCAAAGTAGGCGAACGCCGCAAGCGCCTCCCAAAAAGCTTTGTTGGCTTGACGAGCCTCTCGGGATAGTAGAGGAAGCGGGAGCAAGAAAAGCAAGAATCTCCCCCCGCGAAATCTACATGATGGGGCCGTCCCCAAAAATCATCATTGTCCTGCAATAGAGAACAAAGCCTAGAAAACAAGCAGGCGGCAAGTTCCAAGGTAGCTTCCTAGGGAACCAGGGTGTAAACCTGAATGTAATAACCTCCCAATTCTGAATTCAACCAATGAAGGTAGCCATTCACCCTGCTCATTAATGATCCCATAAAGCTTGGTCTACCAAATCGATATGTATCCACGGAAGTCAGAATAGACCACACATCAGGTTTTGGGGATCCTCGGGATCAAGGACACGATTCCTCCCAAATCATTCATCATTGTCTACCCAGTAATAGCAAAGACCTGAAGGAAGAGGATAGAATAACGCCCGTTAATGTATGCTAGAGTTCTAACATAATGAGGAGATCAAATAGCGGATTCTGGAGTGCTTTAACTGAAGCCCCAACGAGGAAGGAAGGTACCTATCGAAGTCAAGTGTACTTGTCAGCCATCAAAAGGCGCGTAGCGGTGAAAGAAATGCCACTTCTCAGGTAAAAGGTACAGACCATCCCAGCCCATAAAGGAGAGCAGAGCAGAGCGTACCGCCCTGCCAGTCTTTCTTCTTTTTCGCTTCCCCAGGTATCAGATTCCGATGCCGCTGATGACAGCATCCCCTGGTGGACGACTTTGTGTAAAAAGAGAGTAGAAGCGAGTTATTGATACCTGAAAAAAGAGTGTTTGCCCCCACCACTCCTTCCTCCCGAAAACATCAAGACCAGAAGTTTGTGTGACAAAGGGCGCAAGCGCCTCGCCCGAAGGTAGAGGTCGATCCCCTATCACCTTCGTCTAACTTTACCTAATGGAATGTCTCTACCTGAGAAAGTGAGGTTTTCCCCCATTTGCTGTAAGAGTCCCCTGCTTAATCTGGTGATCCGCATCCAAAGAGGTACCATACATAGGGGTGGCAAAATGCTCAGGCTTCTTTTGAGAGCCTAATGAGTTTGGTACCAAACAGTCTCTTCCCTCACTTCTCGTTGGTAATGTAGCAGTTGTAGATGATCCACTACCATAAAAGGGGTTCACACGATTGGTGAATGAAAGAAAACCTATTTATTCGCCGAATGACTTGACAATGGAGAACCTGAGAATCTAGTGTGACGTAGGCTTTCCGCCGGAATGGAGGTCCCTATCGCTCTTGGAAATATCATCCGACCAACTCATTGATCCGGAACCATATTTGTCTTAAGGCAACCACTGTACCTCGGCTAATTCTCAACGCTACTGCGTTTACCTTTCGAAGCACTTTCTTTCACGTGTGAACCCAAAAACTTCTCCCTATTCCCTATAACGGGGAGTGACTAACCCCTGATTTTCCCTGTTAAAAGTGAGCCGAGGATCTTCGACAACCTTGATTTGGTGAGCAGCCCTGCCCTACTACGAGATCAGGAGAGCAAAAATAAAACTGGATGATGTAATGGCGTAAAGATCCAAGGCCAGGTGGTGAATGCGTATATGGGGAGTGCGCAATCATGAATAGGCAGGCTTTCAAAGGTAGACGCCCTTGACTCTTCTATAACGAAGTAACTGGTTCTGTGGAGGCAAGTATTTCGAATAATCAATGGGTTTTTTTTGTTATGGAAATCCCGGTTTTTTGGATCGCCTAATTCAATATTTATTTCGGTTCGTTCTTTAGAGAGCTCCTTGTCACCAATAGCCAGTTCACCTAATAAGACAAAGTAGAAACTGAAGAAGGGAGACAGGCTGAAGAGGATCTGGAAGTGGAAGTTTCGGAGTGTAATACATACGCTTTCTTCGTCCGTTCACGTCTAAGGGCGCTAAGCTCGATCGGTACTCCCATGGGAAGTTTGGGATGGTTTCATACCGAGGACGGTACAGTACTCTACGAGATGATACGAGACAATTGAACTTCACGGCATACACAAGGATGGTCACACCAACTTTTTCTTTTTTCTTTCGGTGTCGATCAATTCAGAATTGCCTCGTTGACCAGACTGTTTGATTAATGATGTGATGTACGCCTCACCCGAAAAAAGAATTCCATCGGCGAAGCCTTCCCAGTTTCTAGTGTATGAATGAGTGGGCCCTCGAGTCCCACGAAGTGACAGGATAGGGCTTTGAAGCAATGCTATGATTATGATAAGGCTTGGAAGGACTGCTTGGAGGATGCTTGGGGGAGAAGGGAGTCCGAAATCAAATATGCATACCGCTTCTATTTATATCCTATTCAAATATTGGTACCTCAAGCCCATGTTCAAATGCCTGCCGAGAAGAGTTGAAAAGTCAACCCATGCATGAATGCAGGGGAGGGGAAAGGACAGATGAGTTTTGTCTTTGTCACATGCTTGTCTCCAATAGTATGATTGAGAGGATGGATTGAGTCAGGAGCGGTAGACTGAACACCAACCCCGAATAGCTGCGGCTTTCGATCCAGTGGGCAACCCGGGCGGCCTTTTAGAAGGGGAGCTTGATCAGAAAGCTGTCGGAAGAGCCCCAGCCAGTGCCATGAATAAGGAAGGCAAGGCGCTCTGGACCTTATGTGATTTTCTGCTTTTCAAGTCTGATTTGGAGATGAGTAACTAGACCTACTTACTGTGGGAGACGTGTCCCTGCTTTCACGGTCAATTCTACATCTGTTTTTGGTAATTCCACCAAACACATATGAATGTCCCCAGAAAGACCAGGAAGACAAGATCGGATAATATAGCCAGAAAGAGAAAAGAAACCCATCCCCCCACCCAGTTATATGAACTTGAAAACTGACACTAGGGTTGAAAGCGACTACCCACCATCCATAAGCTCGTCGAACCTCACTACCTGGCACTTTTATGAAACAACCGCCCTTGTCAAGACCGCGCGTAACCAAACAAAGACCTAGCTACAAAGTGGGGAAAGCTTTCCCCCCAATTGATTGCTTCCCACATGGAATCAAAAAGTGTCACTATGACAAATGACAGATTAGGAAAAGAACAGCAAAGGGCGCTAAGCAGGTCTTACTTACTAACAAAAGGCCTATTAATAGTAGTTTGTTTCTCTCAAAAAAGAAGCGTTTCCCAGCGGATCTCTAGCTTTCTTCTCTTCCCAAACAATTGAGTGAACACCTAACTGCACCCCGCCTGCCAGATGCTCTAGACTGGACTCTGAATCACCCGTAGCTGCTCTTTCAGTTTCTTTTTCTGAAAGCTGAGGCAATGAAATTGTTGTTGAGCTCTTGGATGAACGACTTCCATTCTCTCTGTGGGCTGGGTAGATTGGGCGACGGAAGCCAACGTTATGAAAGTTTTTTCCTCTTTTTTATTTCGTTTGAAATCAGAGTAGTCCCAGCGGTGTGCGCCCTCTTCTGTTGGGTTGGGGCTAGCGCCTATGGCTTGGCTATCGAAGCAGTAGTGGCAGAGATCGAGCTTATAAGCTTGAGCTCATAGGGCTTTCTTTTGGTCGGATGCGCGAAATCACAATATAAGGCGGATATCTTTGATATAATAAAATTGAAAGATTCTATTTTGTACTGAAAGAGCCCCCTATCTTGATAGAGAATAGAAATGAGTGTGCCTATAGGTGCATGCAAGAGAAGAGGAAGGGGCCGGGCCTTCTTTGAATGTCTGGCACCCATCTTTATTTACTACATCTAGGGAGCTCAGTTGGTAGCTAGTTCGTGACGTGCAGCTGCTGCTTCTTCCCCGTCGAGAGATGTCCCTTCTTTATGCACATCCATATACATAGCCAGACACAAAGGAACCGGTCAAAATCTTCGGTTCTTGAAGTTCATTCACTGTAGGTTCTCTTACTTGCTCTAGTGGCTGGCAAAGGCCAACCGAGAGGTTGACGGGAGAACGAATGGCTCAGGAATCGACCGGGGAATATTAATGCAGACTCGTGGAGCTGCTGCTTGGATTATCGTAGAATAAGAGGAGCCATCTTAGGAAATGACTTAACTTAAAAGACAGATGCCGCCGCTGCGGGGCGAGGGAGCAACTTGTCTGGTCTTGCGGTGCACTCACTCCTGTTACGAGAATGAAATGACGCCCCAGCTCGACTCGAGACCTTCACTCCTTACAACTCGCACCAATAGCGGCACTGAGCGGCCGGAGATTGATTGAAAAGGCAGCCAGCCGCTGATATGTACAGGCTTCAAAGCCGTAGTGCGTTAGCGCCCAAGAACTTGACTCCCCCCCGTGCTAACGCACGCCCTTTTTGAAGCTGTAGTTGGCCCACTAAAAGAAGCCGGCCCGCCCCTTTTGTGAACGTGATAAAGAGTACACAAACACTCCCCTGACCTACTAATCATCATCTCATCTGGCGCGAAACAAAAAGAGGGTCCCCCCTTCCTTCCCAGCCCTGCCGTCCCCCTAGCAGCCGCCTACCTACTCGTGCTCGTAGCTCGATCGGAGTTCGGTGTGGTCCGGCGGAAAAACAGAAGTCGTCCGTATCAAGTGATACGTGAATTGCTCAGTAGTGCTTCGCCACTTGACGCTTGACGTTACCCCTTGGCGGAAATAGCTTAATGGTAGAGCATAGCCTTGCCAAGGCTGAGGTTGAGGGTTCAAGTCCCTCTTTCCGCTCCTGGCTTCGTCGTTCAGTGGTAACGAGTGGAGTAGGCAGCGAGTCGAGTGCATAAGCACTCCACGAGCAGCAAGCAGAGAGCAGACTACCGCTTCGACAGTACTCACACGTTGGGGTGGGGCGCCTATGACGTTTTGCAGCTTCAAAAAGGGCGTGCGTTAGCACGGGGGGGAGTCAAGTTCTTGGGCGCTAACGCACTACGGCTTTGAAGCCTACGTGTGCTGGATGGGAGCTGCTGCTATAAGAGTAGAGCGTTGAACTATATTGATGTGTTACTGCTATCATCTTCTTCAGAAGATGGTAGGCGCACGTTCTCAAAGGTGGATTTGACACCGTGGATACAACCCTTGCGGGTGGGGAGAGAAGACGACGTTCAGCACAAAGGAGGGCATGTATGAGTGGCTCGTGATGCCGTTCGGTCTCACCAATGCACGCACCGAGTACCTTTATGCGACTGATGAATGAGGTACCTTTTAAGCAGTGGGGTAAATTCCGAACTGGATTATCTTTGGATTTCCGGAGTGAGGAAGACCTAAACCGTCACTTGCGGGAATTGTTGGATGAAGTTGTATGTCAACTTGGAAAAGAGTGAGGCAACATTATAGGTAGGGGAACTCGTATACCGTTGGTTGATCCCGGGAAGGATTGAAGATAGACCAGTCCAAGCAAGAAAGAGTAAGTGAGGCGGCTATGAAGGCGCTTGCGGCTAATAATCGCCTTCCCGGCTGGCCTATCTTGTCTTTCGCGGAATCACCGGTGACTGCTGACGCCGCGGCAGGATCGCAACGAGCTGGCGCTCCATAAAGTCAAGGCAAGCGCCTTAGCAAATGAATACGCACTATACTCCCAGCAATCAGCATATCGGCCCGGTCCCTTTATTAGCCTAACGGGAAATCTAAGAAGGAACCCAATCAAGCTGTTACGCTTTACTACTTCCATCCTTCCTTAAAGCCAGAGGCTCCATAGATACGCTTTACGACTTGAGTCCTTCCTTAGCTTAAGGACTGGACTCATCTAAAAGTCGGAAAATCGACTCGTAAGAAGCTTAACACACGGCAGTTACGCTTGATTTTAAGTTAAGGCCCAGACGAGAAGAGGAGATCGTTACCTTTAAAGACAAAGCAGGCGCTTGCGAGTAGGGTCACGCTAACAGACAGAGAGAGGCGCTTGCGGCAAAGAATCATTCGGCGCGTAGTGAACTGCCAGATAGATCAGCACAGCTAGGGAAGCCGTTGAAACCCGGCTAATAATCGCAGTACAGACGGACCGAGGGCCTGGTGCCTATGATGCCATTGTCAAAGAACACTCGAATGGGCGAAACACATAGAAAAAAAAGACCCTTCCACCCAGCTTTCAGGTCAAGGAAGATCCCCAATAATAGGGGTGGTTCAATCGAGCGTATAATAGGGAGAACAACAACTGGCATTAACCAAACACACTACAAAAGAAGCCGTAGTTGGCCCACTAAAAGAAGCCGGCCCGCCCCTTTTGTGAACGTGATAAAGAGTACACAAACACTCCCCTGACCTACTAATCATCATCTCATCTGGCGCGAAACAAAAAGAGGGTCCCCCCTTCCTTCCCAGCCCTGCCGTCCCCCTAGCAGCCGCCTACCTACTCGTGCTCGTAGCTCGATCGGAGTTCGGTGTGGTCCGGCAGAAAAACAGAAGTCGTCCGTATCAAGTGATACGTGAATTGCTCAGTAGTGCTTCGCCACTTGACGCTTGACGTTACCCCTTGGCGGAAATAGCTTAATGGTAGAGCATAGCCTTGCCAAGGCTGAGGTTGAGGGTTCAAGTCCCTCTTTCCGCTCCTGGCTTCGTCGTTCAGTGGTAACGAGTGGAGTAGGCAGCGAGTCGAGTGCATAAGCACTCCACGAGCAGCAAGCAGAGAGCAGACTACCGCTTCGACAGTACTCACACGTTGGGGTGGGGCGCCTATGACGTTTTGCAGCTTCAAAAAGGGCGTGCGTTAGCACGGGGGGGAGTCAAGTTCTTGGGCGCTAACGCACTACGGCTTTGAAGCCTACGTGTGCTGGATGGGAGCTGCTGCTATAAGAGTAGAGCGTTGAACTATATTGATGTGTTACTGCTATCATCTTCTTCAGAAGATGGTAGGCGCACGTTCTCAAAGGTGGATTTGACACCGTGGATACAACCCTTGCGGGTGGGGAGAGAAGACGGCGTTCAGCACAAAGGAGGGCATGTATGAGTGGCTCGTGATGCCGTTCGGTCTCACCAATGCACGCACCGAGTACCTTTATGCGACTGATGAATGAGGTACCTTTTAAGCAGTGGGGTAAATTCCGAACTGGATTATCTTTGGATTTCCGGAGTGAGGAAGACCTAAACCGTCACTTGCGGGAATTGTTGGATGAAGTTGTATGTCAACTTGGAAAAGAGTGAGGCAACATTATAGGTAGGGGAACTCGTATACCGTTGGTTGATCCCGGGAAGGATTGAAGATAGACCAGTCCAAGCAAGAAAGAGTAAGTGAGGCGGCTATGAAGGCGCTTGCGGCTAATAATCGCCTTCCCGGCTGGCCTATCTTGTCTTTCGCGGAATCACCGGTGACTGCTGACGCCGCGGCAGGATCGCAACGAGCTGGCGCTCCATAAAGTCAAGGCAAGCGCCTTAGCAAATGAATACGCACTATACTCCCAGCAATCAGCAT